>JANHFX010022243.1:39821-50298 GCA_027560015.1 Chloroceryle amazona
CACCATCTTCATCAGTGAGGCGGATGAAGGGCTGGAGTGTACCCTCAGCAACCTGCTGGTGATACCAAACCGGCAGAGTGGCTGACAGACGGGAAGGCTGTGCTGCCATCCAGCGGGATCTGGACAGACTGGACAGCTGGGCCAAGGCAAAGCTAGTGAAATTCAGCAAGGGCAAGTGCAGAGTCCTACATCTGGGGAGGAACAACAGCACTCACCAGTACAGGTTGGAGGCTGACCTGATGGAAAGCAGCTGAACGGAGAAGGACTTTGGAGTCCTGATGTACAATAAATTCTCCATGAGACAGCCATGTGCCCTTGAGACCAGGAAGGAAAATGGTCTCCTGGGGGCCATAAAGAAGAGTGTGTCCAGCAGGTCAAGGGAGGTTCTCTTCCCCCTCTACTCTGCCCTAATGAGATCACATCTGGAGTGTTGTATCAGACCAGTTCTGAGCTCCCCAGTTTGAGAGAGACAGGGAGAGTCCAGTGCGGAGCTATGAGGATGCTGAAGGGACTGAAAGAGCTCTCTTATGAGGAAAGGCTGAGAGCCCTGGGGCTGTTTAGCCTGGAGAAGAGAAGGCTGAGAGGGGATCTTCTCCATGTCTACAAATATCTGCAGGGTGGGTGTCAAGTAGAAGGGGCCAGGCTCTTTTCAGTGGTGCCCAGGATGAGAGGTAATGGGCAGAAACTGGAACACAAGGAGTTCCATCTCAACATGAGGAAAAACTTCTTTCCTGTGAGGGTCACAGAGCCTGGCCCAGGCTGCCCAGAGAGGCTGTGGAGTCTCCTCTAGAGACTTTCCAAACCCACCTGGGTCTGTTCCTGTGTGGCCTGTCCTGAGTGTTCCTGCTCTGACAGGTGGGTTGGACTCAATTACCTCCCTTCCAACCTCTACTATTCTATGATTCTATGACACCCTTGTTTGTAGAGCAGATTATATCTGAAAGGAATGATCTTATGCATTCCTACATCATTCATTAGGGCTAAACAATTAAAACTGGATGAATTTGATTTGAAAACACTACTATAACATGAAAAGACAGCATACTAACTGCAAAATGTATTTTTTCAATACTTTCACTTAGCTGCCCCAAAACAAAACAAACAAACAATAGCAACAACAACAACAAAAAAAAAACATCTACCAAAAAAAAAATCATCAAATAAAGAAAACCTATCACCTGGGACCTCACCTGGTTCACCACTGAACATCTGTCTCTGCTTTATTCACCATACTTCCTTCCACTTTACTCCTTACTTCCACTGCTGCATTTAAAGCCTTGGATAAGAGCTCTCTTAAAACTGCACTCTGTGAGGTCCTGCCTAGGGAATAGCCAACCCTTTCAGTCATCCTTTGCAAGTAAATGGGGAGTAAGAAGGAGAGACTAGTTTCACCATTAACCATAGCACTGGGGGATTGTGGGATGGTAATTTATTAGTTTGACATGGGTGACAAGCATCGGATTAAATCAGGTCAGGGTCATCAGTTGCTGTTTTTAAAAAGTAGCCAGGGGAGTTTAGCATGCAGGACAGATTCATCTGGCATGAACATGAAGGAGTTATAATACTTAACTGTTTCACCAGTGATATCAACTGTTCCAATATACTTGGCCAATACTCTGCACTCTTTTTTATTATTAAATTCTCCTCAGAAATAAAAAACTATTAACTGTTAATGATTTATTCCTTTTTTATTACCTCACTCCTCCTTGTTGCTCCTTGAGGGGACACTGTTGCCTAACAATATACTGTAATTTTCACATCATTAGTTACTGCTGCAGCAGTAAGTACACTTCTCTTTAGACTCTGACCCCATTTACACTCCAAATATCCCAGTTTTGTCCACATTAGAATAAACATATAATCTGAAGTATCAGTGTGTTTCATTTGGAGAGAAAAAAAAAATCAGGTTCTGGTCTACTGAAAGAATAGGGTTCTAATCTGATCCACTTGGTACCACCAAAATAAAATACCCACACATCAAAATTCATGTAGGACACATACATGGTACCACACCAAGTGTTCAGGTACAAAACCAGTGGTGCTTTCAAGGCCCCCAAGGGATGCACTCAAAATTCTTTATCAGCTTTTTAAATAATGCCCTTTTAGCATTACTTAGTTGTTACTGTAATTTAATTGCTACCTGAAGATCTCATTTCCTTCACACTGTTAAACTCAATTTTGTACTGTTTGCTTGTTTTTCAATTACCTGGGCACTCTGTAGTTAAAGCATCATCCATCTTTGGCTCCCAAGACATTTTCGATACCTTTATCAGAGACAAGACTAGACTGGAATCTTTTACCCAAACTGAGGACATTGTAGACACAGGTAATCATTAACTCAAGTTTCATAAAAACAGCCATAGAATGAGCTTTGGAATGGCCAGGGGGGAGTCTTTTTAGCCCTCTGCTCAAGATGCAGGCTGCCTACAAGTCCCCTTCTGTTTTCTCATGAAAGTGAGAAGTAAGTTTAAATAAACCCCAGACATCCATCTCGACCTCTTTATAGAGCCACTGGTTTTATTCCTGAAAAATATGTAACTGCTTTAGAACTCCTGGTTTGGGATGGTTTGATTTTTTCGTTGGTTGCTTGTGTTTGGTTTGATATTGGGTTTTGGGTTTGTTGTTGGGTTTTGCTTGGTTTTGCTTGCTTGTTTTGTTGTTGTTTGGGGTTTCTTTTTATTCCCCTCCTAATATCAATGTTTTAAGGGCTTTTTGCCATGAGCACCTCAGATAATAGTATGACTCTTCATACGCTGGAGGCTGATGGCTTTAATTATAACCACTTATATCCTCCATAGACTATATCAAAGGGGGAAATAAATTATTTCTCATAACTCTCATTCCAGATGGAAGGGAAATGAGAATTTTGTCCATTTTTGCCAAATTTCACAACAATTAGACTAGTTCACACAAGAATATTTCAAAGACATGCAAGACAGTAATGCTTTCACCTTCATGACTGGATTTTCATCAGGATCTGAGTGACTACTTTTCTCCTTTTACATTTGGAAGACAAAAATACACCTCCCTGTTTCTTTAAATTTCATCCCTATATCACAGCTGTGGAAAAAGAAATTTAGTGCAAACTGTTCCTTTCTGAGTTCTGGTTATGTCTTTATTGGTCCAAAAGAGGAATCTCACCCATTCCTCCCAGTTCAGCAGAAATTTCAATATCAATTTAAAATTAAGAGTATTATAGCAACGTTTTTAAATACTTACTAAAATTCAACTTCGTGTTACTCCCTCATCACACTGACATTAGGCTGGATTCTGAAGCATCAGGCAGCTTTGGCATTAACCACAGAACAAGTACCAGGCACTTAGATGGAAATGTAACCAACTATGCAGCTATTATTTCCTGGCTTCCCTCTAAGGTTTCCTGTCTGGTTTACCTAATTCTGATGCTCAGATTTCCATCAGTAAAAACTGTATCTCTGGAAAGAACAGCAAACCCTTCCTCATGCTATCATGCATCTGCACTTGTGAGCACACCAGACCTCCATACCACATACACAGGAAAATTTAAAAAGAAAAAATCAGAAGTTGCCAAATAGCTGCTTTTTTTTTTCCCCCAAGAAATTCTCTACCATGTCTCTCTTTTGGGCAATACAAGAGCCTTCCACCCCACCACCCCACAGGCATAATAAAAAGTTGTTAACGACGGAATATCAGCACTTTTGGGTGGGAAAGAGGAAGAGGAAAACCTCTTCAGCCATTAAGTAAACCAGACAGACACAGAAGACAGACAGAGCAATGGCTAAATGACAGAGCTATACTTAATGGAACTACCAGCGAATGTCAGGTGGCTGAAAATAGAATTGTAATCATTTTTCACTCTCTTAGCTGCTGAGACTGATTTGTTCTTTGCTTTTTTAACATGAATGCATAAATCAATTATTTGAATTACACACTAACATGATAGATAGTTGTTCTTATGTCAAAGGGAGATAGGAAGCTAGAATACTGGAAATGCAATCTATTCTTGCATTTTATGATTTATATTTTGTGACCAAATATTAAAGAAGAAAAGAAGGCATGTTCAGGAAAGCCTACAGGAATCAAATACCTACATGTCCTTAAAATTACTCTAAGATTAAGTGCTAGGCTTGTTTGAAAATTCCTAAACAAGAAGTCAACAAACCCAGCCCTGCAGAAGTATAGACAGTGTCAGAGCGTAAACACATGAATTAATAAACTCACCCACTTATTAATCCAGGATGGCAATTCAAAAGACATAATTCTGCCTTTACTCCCAAAATACACACCCACATGTACTGAACCCTAGAAAAAGCATTTATGAATTCTCATTCAAAATCACTGAATAGCACAAGCCCTAAAACTTTCCATAATGTTTCCTGCCTTTTGATTTGCATGTTACTGCAAATCTTGTAGAAGGGCATGGATTATGGATTACAAAGGCTACAAGCAGTGCTTAGTACACTGCACCTCTTAACTAAGCCATCTCAGTAGTTAATTGTCAAAAACATTCATTTGCTTTCTGGTTTTAATCTTTAAATTCTGAGTTCAATCCATCGGATCTTGTCATACTTCTGTGTACCAGAATAAAGATTTAGTTAAGTACCTCTATTTGGGATGTTTCCAAACCATAACCTGACTGAGCTCCTTAAATTTTCCATCATACTGCTTGTTTTCTTGACAACAAATAATTCACCTCTCCCTTCAACCCACTCCAATTTTCAGCATACTTTTAAAAATGTTTGTTGCACAATCAACCTGCCAGTTGGTAGGAGATAATCTCTCTGGAAAACTTGGCTCCAGTTTTGGAGTAGAGCAGTTTGGTGATCAAACCTCGTACTCAACACAATGCCATCTTAAAAAGCAAAGTGAACAGTCAGAGAGAGGCAGTAAAAGTGTGCTTATTCCATTGTAACAAAGAGAAATACCCTTTGACTGTAGAAACAAGTCTTCGTTCCAGAATTAAGACTTTTAAAATGTAAATTTGACCTGTATGAGCATGAAGACAACTGCAGTACTGATAGTGACAGACTGCTCTGAAGTAAATCAGGTTAAGGGCCCTCTTCTGTCTCCTGAAAGCATTATTTCCCATAAGCAAGGTAAATTATTGTGTGCCTCAGAAGCATATTTGATACAGCCCCTAACTCCTTCAGTTTCAGTGTTTCTTAAGAGGTGTGTAAGGTGTTGGTTTAAGTCCAACAATCATCAGGAAACAATCCTAAAAAGACTTGCAAATGGAATAAGTGAAGTGGTTTCACACAGATTCAATCCTTTAACACACAACTACCGTGAGGACACACAATCAAAATCCAGTAAGTAAACCTTAAATTAGCATAGCTTTCCAATAGGATACTGATTTTGGGTGTCTTCACATGCTAAAATCCTGTTGTCAACTGAGAGATTACCACGCTACTGGAAACTTTTAGGCAAAAACTAAGTGTCCTTGAATTACAGCCAGCACTGCTACAGGCACCCTAAAGGCACAGTCAGTGCTAAGAACAGCAGCAGCAGTGATCATTTTTCAGTTTGACAGGTGCTAAATACCACTGAATTTGAGTATTATTCCTTTTTTATTTTAGCTATTGCCCAAAGCTCCTGAAATGACCTTACTGTAAGACCACTGTAACAAATGGCCTTAAACCAGTAGTGTTCCAACAGAACAATCTAGGGACAGCTTCCCTTCAACAGGAACAAGGTCCCACATGAAAAAAGAGGCAACGTGTATCCCAGGAAGAGTGTTGGGATCTACCCCTGAGTGCCCTCTTATGTGCTTTACCATTTCATCCTATCTCATTTCCCTTGTAAATATTCATACTGAGGATGTGTTAATATGTAGGTTCATACATAACAATGCCCAAAGTAAAGCTTACTTAACTCCTCTTGGAAGCATCCCAGTAAGTTGCAGAACAAGAGAAGAGTTTTCTTAATCCATTGTGGCACAGACTTATTCTTGTTTAGTCAAATTTCAGAGATGACAATTAGTACCAAGGAAATTAAAAGCTTTTATAATTCAAAGGAACTGACAGACTATCTCCTGGACAAGAAAGAACTACATTTCTTGGAGACACGTATCCCTTGTAAGGCTTCAAAATAGACTAGCTATAAACTGATATTCTCAGCTCAAACAAACTTCTTTAGTGGATGCAACCCAACCCTCGAAGCGTGCAAAAAGTTTAGGTCACTGCAAGTTAGATGGCTGAAGGGCCATCCACCTGGATATGGGAGAGTGCTAAATGAGCAACTGATTAACAAAATAACGAGATCTCCGAAACACAAGTAATTTTAAGTCAGTTTAGCACTGAAGAGTCTCCGTGCAGCCTTACACAGATGCCATATTGGGTAGGATGAAAGGCATGGGAACATGAAGCCAATGCCAGAGCTGTGAGTGGGTCTGCAGTAGCCAACACTTAATGGCCAACCAGGTGACCACAACTTGAATGTGAGCAGATTCTGTGCATTTCTTCACCTGCATCATTTCCAAGGGTTGGCCTACATTCCACTGTGGAGTATAAATGCTTTGTTTATATTCTATTTTCACCTGGCCTGTGTTAAACATAAGTGCAACTGACTTGGCTAATGAGCCATCTCTTGGAAAAAGATGGCATCTCCATCTCTGTAGAGACAGAGACGTATAACCAACAGTAAGAAGGAAAGCTTTGACATGCAGCAATGTATTTGGGACGTGAATATGGTTAGAGCTCAACAGGGACAGCAACAGTAACTGGACCTGGCATAGAGGTGCCATTCAGTACTCTGTATTGTGTTTGGGACACAGAGAGTTGTAAAGAGCCTCCTGACCACAATACTAGATGTCATCCATAAAGTTCAGCATTGCAACATCGAAGTCTCCAACTCCACGAAGTGCCCATCTTCCTCTTCTATAACCACCAAAGAATTTAGCCACCCTGAGCAGTTCCATGCCAAGTCATACATTCGCTCAGCCTACCTGCAAAATTAGCCTCTTTTGACCAGCACAGGCTCACAGATTTGGGGGTTTTGTACAAAGCAAGCCAGAACTGAATTCTTGAGCTGCCCATTTTAAAGATACATTCCTGTTGGCAACCTGCTGGCTACCTGAAAACTCAAGATCTAACCCATTCTGAAAATGGCCAGTTAATAACTGCTTTATATAAACCGTAATCACAAACTTGTTTGCCTCTTGTGTACTCCTACCACACGTAGAAGTTTGGTCTGTGTTTATAAAAATCAACATGGGTCACTTTAAGCACCCCTTAGAAAGTACAGTTGTAATTTCCCATCTGTCCTCTAAGCTTCACCACTGAAGAATTACATTGCATTATGTCTCATGTCTAAAAGATAGGGACAGAAGATAACCATATTTCATTCCAAAGGAGTATTCAATTACTTTGACTATATAAAAGACTTTACCATGAATGAATTCATGCTCGTACTGCATATAATTGTTTGTCTCCAAACAGATGGCAGTTACTCAACATTTTGCCAGTGGGGCTACGAATATATCCTTAATCTAATAAAAAAACATATAAGTCATTATCAATTAAGTGCACACACTCCACAAACTCAGACATGAATATCACAAACTCAGAACAGCTTCAGTCCCAATCCAGGTCTGTGATTTTTGCACAGTAATCAAAGCAAATATTAATCTTTTCACAGAGAGATCACTTTCCTTTCAAATCAAGACACAATTTAGAGCATCTTCTGTAATAAACAAGCATACCAACTTTTCAAATCCCTCACTGCAGATTTTCCAGTAAGTTCTACTGAGGTGAAAATCTCAGTACCAAAACCAGGTAAAATACTACTCATGAAAACTGTAAAACCAGTGATGAGATATACACTGAAAATAACTAAGACACAAAGAATGTCTCTAGTCTCCTTCATTTGCTTGCTTTGGGGTATTTTTGGGGGGTGGGGTTGTTTTTTTAATAATTACAGCCTTTGCCTAGCTTGTTTTCTTAATAGCATTGTATAATATTTCAGAAAGATTCAAGCACAAAGCAGAAGATAGAACAGCCTATCTTCTGTTCTGTGACTGAAAGCAGGAAGTGATTTTACACCTAATACAGCTTTAGTACCTCCAAATGCAAAAGCTCATGTCAACATAGTTAGAGTAGAAATAGCACGGGGAGACCTGTGCATGCCTGATATTAAACCAGAATGTTGAGGTTCTCCAAATGGCCTCAAAGAGCAAAGTATTGAGATGGCAAAGGTAGTGAAGGTCTGAAAAGATGCCCTGCTCAAGCTGAAGCATGTTACTGAAGCATATTCAGAGCCTGCTAGAGAATCAGACATAGATCACTTGAAATAACAAGGCATTTTGCAAAGTCGAGAGTGAGAAATGAGACTAGAGAAAGCTAATTCCAATAAAAGTGTGATGATAGCCTGAAATAATTACAGAGTATACATGTCTCTGGCTCCAAAACACTCTCCAAGCCCTTGCAGATGTGACATTTATTATGTTTGACATAATTATGAGATCAGATAACATAAAGCCACCTCAGTTGCCAGTTAAAACACTGTCTTTTGATTGCTGGCAGCCTCATGTCAAAGGGCACAAAGAACTATGCTAGAGCACTGCCAGAGGAACAGCTCCCATCACAGTGAAACTCACCCAAGCCAATTGCTCCCTGACCCCCCTATCTCCAGAATCAAATATTCATGTGTTCAGACACCATCTGTCCCTGAACCCTTTCCTAATTTTTAACTATCTAATCAATTACCTGATATAAACAACTGTAAGCGATCTGCCCTGGAGCAAATGAAGTGTTTGACAACACTGACACCAAGCGACAGAAGCCAGAAAAATAGAAACCAGAACAACCCAACATAAAAATGTTAGAGCATTTCACCAGCATGCTCTGAAAGAGGCAGTCTTATTTACCGACAGGACAAAAAAGAAGATAAGCCCTGACATTTTCACAGAAGCCATGCATAAGTGCCAGAAACTATGTCATGTAAATGCACGTTAACAAGTAAATTTTACCTCGATCTTGCAAGCACAAGTCAAAGACCACATACACTTCAAAGTTTTATGTACTCTAACTTTGTAAATTCATTACTAAAGAAGAAAAAAATAAGTGGTTTGCATGCACAGTCAATATCTGATTCTATTAACTTTGTGGATTTAGTTAATTTTTCAAGTCAAAAAATGTAAACAGTAGTTTTATGCCCTTTAATTAAACAAATACCCACCCAAAATTATGTGTTAATGCAAAGTTTAATGGTCTGCTAAGCCTCACTTGCTTTACCTGTGATCTTCTCTGTTGAGAAATCAAAAAAACATGCAGTTTTAAAGTATAAAACCCTACTGCTCTTTATGCCCAGTATCCTGTCTTCCTCCCAAGCTTCCGTGTTCTTACCTGCTGACGTTTGTATGCCAAATGATCAAGATTTTCCAGATCTTTCCGAAACTTCTGGTAGGTTTTCTGTAGATCAGATTTACTGGATACATTTCTTAAAGATTCAAACGTTCTTTGAAACTGTGATGGTAAAAAGAAAAACAGTACAAAGATCATCATTCACACAGTTGCTGTATTTTAATCTGGGATATTGGGTTTTTACTAAATACTAATGTTATGGAGCTGGGTCGCCTCTTGCTTATACCACCTGCTAGATATTCCTACAATTCTGTTCTGAAATCAGTCCCAGAATTCAAAGCATAGTACATACACCCTGTTTAATGGAATGAAATCCTCTAGCTTCACAGGTCACACTTGCCTAAGACAAAACACCAGCAATCAACACCATCTCTAAAGATCAGCTGTTTTTCTGTGCCATGTTACAGGATGGAATATACTCATATACATTTCTTTTTTTGGCTAACAAATGCATATGCAACTGCAGAGAAGCCATGAACTCCTCATTCTATCGAGTGTAACAGGAGCTCTTACATACAACAGGGTACTCCTTAATTTACTTCACAGGAATTTGGAAGACTGGCTACTCACCTTGGGCTCAAGTTCCATATGAAAGCTGTGACAACATTAATTCTATTACATAATTAATAGGCATAACTTCTAAATTTAAAACTTCTTTCATTCCTACACTATTATTAAAAGCTGTACCGGTATTTTTCAAACTGATTAACGATAGGGAACTGTACCAGAAAGGCTGAGATTTATGTGACAGCAGAATGGAAACTATAGGTTCCTTGCTCCTTCTCTGAACCTTCTCTGATTTTCTGTTTCCCTGTCTAAATTCTTCACAAGCATGGGACAGCTGTAAAGCTGTGAGAGTAGCTTTGAAATATTTTGTTATCACCAGAAGCAAGTCTATAAAAATTTATTTACATTGATATAATCCCAAAGAACTACTTGTCTTCTAATTCCATCCAAAATACTGACTTAGCCTACCACATTACAGGCACTGTAGATGAAGTACGCACTGTAAGCTTGCACGTGGTACTGGTGGCTGGGGAATGAGGAAAAGACAAAAAGCAATGGTCTCCTTTCCAGCCAGTTCTGGAAAACCAGTAGTAACTACAGCACACATTTCTCTATACCTTTGCTAAAACCAC
>JANHFX010022243.1:50398-84623 GCA_027560015.1 Chloroceryle amazona
TGCTCCAGAGTTGCTCTGAAAGCCTTGAATTTGCAATTCTTGCTTTCACCAGTTCCTGTTCCAGGGTATCCCTGTTTGGTGGAGGCAATTTAGTCAAAGCAGACCAAAAGCTATCCACCATGCTCCCTCTTTCTAACTGTGTAAGAAACTGCTCGTAAACTATCCATAGAAGTTCATCATACACCCTGAGCTCCAAACCATGACACACTTATGCAGAAACTACCTCAAAGCAGCTGCACCCTGTTATGGGGTTGAGCAATACAGGGAAAAGGTATCTAAGGATTCCCAAAGTCACTAAGTGAACATAAGGTACTGCCTTTTTTTGAGCTTTTTTTTTTTCTATCATCAACCTGTTTGACTATGATACAGTTGTACAACTGTGGAATCAACATCACCCTCTTAAGGATGCACTTAATCCCATAGCTTTCGTTTTTCCTTTTGGCAGGAGCTCTACCAGCAAGCTCACTCGCTTCCTTATCCCCTGAAGCACCCCAAACACTGGCTCTCTGAAAAAGATGTAAGAAACAGCCTGTAAGAACAAGTAAATGCAAAGAAACTGTGTAATTGTAAGGGTGATAGACTTCAGTGAAATAGACAGGTGATGGCCAGAACGTCCACTTAGGAGGTCTGTCTTTCAATCCAAGGGGAAACACTTTGCATAACTTTTCATGACTATGTGACTTGGACATAACAAAAGTTACCAGAACATGTTTGAAACTTAAAACCACATCTGGATCTTTCTATCTGCTATCAGTGTCAACCACTATTTTGGGGTGAATGGCAAGAAAACCTCTCTCACTGACAATTTTACTGTCTAGAGGTAAAAAGAAATCCTAGTACTCCAGAAATCTTTTTTTTTCTCTCTCTCCCTCATCAAAACCAAATGTAAATAATCATAAGAGATCAAAAAAAAGCTCTTTTTGGCCTGACACTTTCCAAAGTACGTTAAAGACAGTTTCTGGAAGTTGAGAAGTACCATTCCTTTACTACTTTTTGGTCTGTGGCACTACTGGGTAAATGATTTTTTTACTGGGTTGATTTTTTTCTCTCACAAGCAGAGAAGAAATAGCAGTATTTCAATAATTCTGATTACCACCTTCTTTTGGTCAAGTTACTGTAAATAACTTCATAGCATCAACACACAGACAACTTTACAACATTTCAAAACACGAGAACATTACATTATATTCAGTAACATTACAGTATTCCTTGCATGATTTAAAAAAAAAATAAAAACAAACACAAAAACCAACCAACCAACCAACCAAAACAACACACAACAAGCAAACAAACAAACCAGCCAAACAAAAAACCACACACACACACACAACTCTAAAACTAGAGCCAAGCACCCTGACACTAAAACACACCGAGTGGACAACACCCCAGATGCTGTGTCCTGAACATGCACCTTCAAGACACCGCTGAATGAAGGTTGCATGTTTATGCAGCTGGAAACCAACACGGGATGGATGTCTTTAAGTGCAGCAACTCTCACAGTCCCATTTTAGGTATCTTGAAGACACAAATACCATCAAAAATCTGCAAGTGATGAAGATCCCACAGTGAGTGGCTCAGAAGAATGGTATTAATACGGCCTCTTCGTAAGTATGATGCCAGTGATTAGTAGGGTAAAGTCCTGCAGCCTCCTTTCAGAGGATGCTCAGAGGTATCTAATGAGTGAGTACACCAGCAGGACTGTATTGCCTGTGGACTCAGAGCTTCCACCAGCAGGACTGTATTGCCTATGGACTCACAGCTTATTCATTATAATGTCAAAGAATAGATGGGAGCTCTGACTGAAGTTTCTCCTGCAGTAAAGCTGTTTAGAAGGGCTGAGAATCCTCTGGTGTCTTCATAACTGCTGATGTAGCCTATCTGGTGTTTTCTCCACTATCCATTTATCCGTTTTAAGGAACTATGGAACCTCTGCTATGCTATCATATGTAACTGAAATGAAGCAATGAGTTCAAAGCAGCTGAGGCATAAACAGAGTGTGTATTTCAGCAGGAAATCATATTAAAATTTTAAACACATCTTAATTTAAAAGTTACTACAGTTGATCTTCATTCAAATTAATTTATCCACTTAAATAAAGACTTAAAAAAATCTGTTACTAGTTTAGCTTAGCTCTGCATCTTTCTGTAAAAGGTTAAGGGCAGTGTTCACTGTTGCTACCATGTTCAGAGGTTGCAAGCAAACTGATTAGTAATGTGAATATTTGTGGAACACAAAATGATCCTAAATGCAGCTGGTGCAATCAAATGCTCAGCTGCACGTCCGTTCCTTGGTTTCCTTCTGCGTACCTGGTTCAGATCTAGGGCTAACATTGCAAAAAGCCAGTCTGTTATTCAAGAACAAGGAGAAATGGCTCTTTTCTAGTTTGTCTGGAGCCGCAGAAGTGAAAGAGTACTTGTCTTTCAAAATATCAGTATCACCTTCCACTGTGCAAGGCAGCAAAATAGCACTGAACTATTTTATCCGTTTGTGAAATATTTCTCTTAATTTTCATATGGATTAGCTGACGTTGAATTAAGGACAAGA
Organism: Chloroceryle amazona; assembly: GCA_027560015.1. Taxonomy (NCBI): domain Eukaryota; kingdom Metazoa; phylum Chordata; class Aves; order Coraciiformes; family Cerylidae; genus Chloroceryle; species Chloroceryle amazona. The sequence goes on from JANHFX010022243.1 coordinate 52,943, forward strand.
AGTAGATTTTATTACCATTCTGACATACAGAATACATTCATTAAATATATATTTTATAACTTTAATAAACTACTGCTTCTTTAAAAGACTAAATTATACTAAATGTACTACTTTAAATAACCAGGAGATATGGTTGAGAAAAAAAAAACATTCAAAAACCTCTTAAATTCCAATTAGCAAACACACATACTGAACACACACTGCTCTCCCAATACGTTGCTGTCATGGAACGTGCAACATGCCCCTTTGGAAAGGTTTATGAGGAGTAGGTCACCCAGCATTTTCCATTCAGAAAATATCAGATGCTCTCATTTTATGAATGTCTGAAGACATGCATTTTGAGGATAAAGCAGATACTGTTTGTTTTGCATGCATTTTGCCTCCCAAAGCAAGAGCGAGTTATAAATTTCTCTCCATCGGAATGATCTGTGCGTGCTTGAGATACAAATCATTGTTGATCAAACAAGACACTCTACATTACACTGACTTCATTACTATATTACCAATAAATAATCTGCCAAGAGAAACTGATTTTCCAAGGTTATTTACCAATCTGGAATTTGCCTTACAAGATTAGCACTTATAGAAAGACATTTCAAAGTGTCACTTCAATACTGTCCTCTTATAAGTACTGCAGATGAGTGTTCAATGTTGCTGTAGAAGCAAAAGAAAGGAATAACTACTTAGACAGAAACAATTTAGCAATGCTCTTTTTTTTTCCTGATAGTTTTAAAGAGAGCCTACTGCAACAGAGTCCTAGTCACTGACTGGAGCATGCAAGCTTATACATGGTCCAAACAATAATTTAAAATAGGAGTCTGCCTTTCTAACATCCCACCCTTCAACTTCCCCAGATGATTTGCAAACTTATCACCAGACACAGGACAGACTCCTCGAACTCAGCTGGACAGCTCTCAATTTCATGCACTCTGTGCTAATCTACCTAACAAACCACCCTCCTATCATAGATCTCCCCCAGCTTTGTACTTACAACCTCATTGGGAAATTAACTCACATCGTTACAATTATTCACTTTTATGAAAGATTAGTATAAAAATATATTTCATACTATGTATGCTAAACCAAACAAAAAAAAATTGTCTTACTAAAAGAAAGCCTTAGCCATTCAAAGTAAGCTCTACTTCTTACACTTCCACTATACCTGGGTTGTGCAAATAGTTTGTATAAAGCTTCAGACCAAGTAAGTCCCAATAAATTTTCCTTTAGCACTATTTGCTGCTGGTTTGTGTAGCTGACAGGTTGTTGCTTACATTCTCCATCATCATCTCAGGGATACAGATACCACTGCTGTCTAAGGCAGCTTTTCCCAGCTTTAGGAATCTTTTCCTTAGCTCTTTTACTTAATTCATAATAGAATTTTTATATCCTCCCTTACCAGGTGTATCTACCCATCCTTAGATGCAAAGGTTTCAAGAGATGTCAAAACTTTCACCCTCCCAGGCAGGAGTTTTAAGAGGGCAGCTCCTGACTGTTAAGAAGGCAGTAGCTGAGCAGTAGAGGAAGGCTGTGTATTTATCTGCCCTGCCTCCAGGAAGGGTGAGGGTCTGCTCCTACTGTAAAGCATGCAGACACTCGGGAAGAAGGGGAAATGATCCTCTCTCAAATCTACCAACTGTGCTTTAGTCATGGAGACCTTTCTAGGATACTAAGTAGGACTGGCAACAGTGAGAGACAGCAGACAGGGTGGAGCCCTGGAGGGCAGCCTCCCAAAAACATCCAACAGCTCTCTTAACACCCCTGGGTGGCTCATATCTGGGTCCATTAATCTGTCAGGGGCAAGCTCTGGCAACCAACTCTTCCTTCACTGACAGTGGGTCTGTATAAGCCCAGGAAAATGCTCTTTTTTTCAATGATTCCCATGATTCCCTAAGACCAAACCCAGCCATTATATAAACAGAAATGCAGTGACTGGAGAGTCCATTCCTTAGCAACAGTTTGTTAGAAGAGAGTCATTAAGAACATGGCTGTTTTTAAGTGGCAGTCAAGAGGCCACTATACCAAGAACTCAAAAAGATGTTCACTTTGAAAAGCCAAACTCTTAAATGTAATGCTTCATGAGCTATTTTTCCTCTGTCATTTACTGCACATTATAGACTGCCACAGAATTTGCAGAGTTCAGTGATAAGCACTGTAGCCCTGATCACAAACAACTTTGCCTTGTGTGACACACCGAGCTCAGAACGGGAGCAAAACCCAGCATTACTGCTGGTTGATGAGAAAATAAACGTGTGTGAACCAAAGGAGAAGCTAAATCTTCTCCCAAAGACTCCTCTCATCTTGTTAACACCTCTTATTTTCAGAGATTTCTCTTGCTATGGGAGTGACCCATGTCCACCAAAGGGAACGTGGGGAGGTGATGATCATTTTCAGTTTCACCATATTCCTTTTTCACCCCTTTTTCTGCGTGATACCACAACACCAAAACTGTTGGAAGTGATTCAGGGACCAAGTCAAATTCTAGTTTAAGCAGAGTTTTAGTGAGTTGAACCAAATCCCTAATTTTGAAGCATAGGCAAGCCTGAGATGACTTACCTCTTGTCTGTTTTGTTAGCATAGTCTTTTTCTCCTGCTGAAAACATTTTTAATGCTGATGGATACTTTGCAGGGAAGGGAGGGACAGACAGCACTGTGCCCACAAGGCCCAAACTCACAAGTTGCTTCTTATCTATGTATATTCTCTGTCGGTTGGGGGTTTTTACCTTTTATTTTTTAAATAACTCTAAGCAAGCATTTTACAAAGGTCATGCTGTCTGAGGCATTCATGAAAAATCTGAAGAGTTAAACAGTAAATCTACAAGTGTGGCAAGAAGGGGAAATAGGCAAATAAAACATGTTGGCTCAGCACGATCTGAAATAGATTAGAGAAAGACAGACTGCCAATGTGCTTCGAATGAAACTCTCAGAATTTGTTACCTTCTTGCTGCTCTCCTCTGATCAATAAATTCAAGCAATTCCATTAGTCTATTAATTCACTTAAATAACATCGAGCATTTCTAACCATAATGAATGAGGCTGGTAGTACAGCTCTGAATCAGAGTGCAATACATGAGATAGCCCTTTGTCTGACTACATTTGTCACAGCTCAGTTTTGTGATCAGACTTCGAACTCTAAAATAGGTATGAAAAACCCCCACACAGACAGCTGCTTATTTAAACTCTTCCCTGTTTAAAAATTTCTAATTTGATTAAAACAAGCAAACACTTTCTTATTAGTGTGGTGTCCTTCATTTTCTCAGTCAACTCCAAAATTAGCTTGCTGTTTGCACCACACCACCACACTCTTCTAAGGCTGCAAATTCCACAACTGGCTAGGAGTGTACTATGGCAGAATGCCATCAGCCATTGAGCATTTGTATTGGCTGCTAGCCTGCATTATTTGATAACACACTTTACTGGATAAAGATTCTATGGAATCCATAAATCAACCAGAATTCTTTCCACTTTATTACTGAAATTTCAGAAAAGCTAATCTCATGTCCACAAAGGTATGGTTTTGGACATTTGGAGTGAAATTACCAACAGGTTTCTCACATTCCTCCAGATAGGAATATCATATTCCTCCAAAAGCACCTGTTATTTCCAGTTTAAAAGTTGCACATGACAAAAATAGCATTATTTTCAGCATTACACTCTGTGTTTTATAAAGATTTTATCACACAGCAGTCAAAAACCAGTCCAAGGTCTAAGAAAAATTTCTAGGAAAACAGCACTCTTGTAGACTACATAAACTGGAAAGAGGTAGCTCAGATTCTTCTTTTTTCCTGATACACTTAGAATGGCAGATGTGACAGGTAACACTAGACAAGGCTTTATGTGACAGCTAGGCACATCATCATTGCTTCCCTTCTATTTTTAGTCACAGATTCCAGAGGAAATTAAAGTTTAATGATCCAGACTGCATTCTGTCAGCAGAAGTAAGCATGCTTTCAAAAGTTTTGAATGTCAGTGTTGAAATAACTAGTTTTACTAAGACAGCACGACTAAAAGCTTTCCCAATCTTTGATAAATGGGTTTGAAAAATATTAGATACTTGAATAGGTAATTCCCATTAAATACTCATATTGGATAAGATCTGATTAATAATTGACAGTTCTTTGATGATGCTGGATCACCTTCTTTCATTTTATACATACAAAGAAGAAGCTTCCTTGGTTAGAATTTTCATTTCATTTATTTCAATATTAGGGGTTTTTTTATTTAAAACTAATTTTGACTCAGTCCTTTAAATTTCTTCATTTTATTCTATGACAATTATAGAGCTCAGGGTCATGGAAAAAAAGGGGCAATGAAATTCCTCATCTCTTAAATGAGGTCCATGTCTTTGTGAAGAAGAGGATAAAATTATAGAAGTATTAAAATCTTAGAACAAGTTCAAAGAAAAACTGCTAAGGAGTTTTAAAAAGAGTTTATTACCAAGTCATATGAAGTGCCAAACACTGACAATATTAAAACTAATACAGCAAAGACAAGGGCTTCTTTCTACACTGCAGCCATTATGTGAATACAATGTCTTTGTTGGCACAAGTCCACAGTGAAGCAAAGCTGACTTCTAAAGGGAATTTTAAAGTATATTAATTAAAGTTAACTTTGAAAAGTGCAAAGTTGAGATTCATTAAAATATTTAATTGCATTTAAACGTGTCTCAGTTAGTTGTAACCAGAAATTGGTGTAATTTGAAGGTTGTTAAGTAACAGAAGTTGAAATTACTCTATTTCCTAATGAGATGTCAACATAAAAGAACACCACTACAGCTAATACCACTGCTGGCAAGTGCAACAGCCAGGGCAGATACTAAATAAATATGGAAAATGTGCCAACTTCCTCTAAGGACTAGGGTGAGTCTTTTTACAGAAGCATTTTGGACAGTGTTATGCCAGACTAATTTACTTTAAGAGTTAACTGAAGAATTCAGTTCTCACTCCTATTAAGACAACTAAAAGTATGGAAGAAGAAAACTTAATTTCACTCTGCAGCATTGAAGTTTTTCCTGAATGATTCTTCATGTTCTTTTATGATTTTCAGTTATTGTTTTTCATTTCCTAATGGAAATCATTAAGTGAATTGTACAGTTGTTTGGAAATACTGGAACTCTAGGAAAGGCAACTACAAAATTTTAGTTCTCTCATTTAAAAGGTACCAAAAAACATTTTAGAAGGGTGCATCTAGGATTATGAAAATGCACATGTAAAAACGTAATAGGCTATCAATGAAAACTATCATAATGCAAATATTTTTTTCCACAAACAGTACAAAAGACATAGGCCACTCTCAGCGAGCTGCCAAATTTCATCCACGTGTAACAACAAAGGTGGCTCTGCAGGTCACTGTTCATTCAGCCTATACTTTCATTTCATGGCTCTTCATTTAGCCTAGCACTTTCAACAGCTGGCAATGTTGGATGTTTCAAACAACACTGAAACCCAAGTAACATTTATTTGATTTTGAAATTCTGTTCCCACTCTGACTGTGAGCTAATTTTTCATTCCCCTGTCCTCATCAGACTGAGCCTGTTTCAAAACGGTCCCCTTTAAGTCAGGGGGTCCTCTTGTAGCATGAGGCATGATTAGAGGTGGCACTGATTATTTACCTCTGTCCTGAAACATTAAGAACTTTGAACTTTTATCACTGTCACACACTACTGAAGATGTTAGGGGGGAAAAAAAAAAAAATAGAACAAGTCCTTGCTCTCCCCCACAAAGACATACTCCAGTGTGAATGGAATAAGCATTCAGAGAAGAATCTCAATAAACACATTTTTTTTTGTCAGACACATGATGCTGGCAAGAATAAAATGACACTACTCACATGGGACACTATGGCTGACGTTAAAGGAACTTAAGTTATGTAGACAGGAAAGCATTTTGATGGTGAACAACAGAAGTTTAGTCAATCTGCCTAATTCAGCACGTGGCACAACCACTGTTTAGCTTTATATGGGACTAGAAGAATGAACCCCTTCTGTATAGAGAGCCAGGTGGAAAAAAGATCATAGCACCTGTGTGTGAAAAAAAGCTTAGCACGTAGTGTGTGATGCACACTTCCAAACCACATCATTCCCTTGAGTGAAAAAACTAAGCAGCTTTTAGAGAATATTTTCTACTGCACAATTTGTAAAGCTTTGTCAGCAGTAGGACTTTGAAGTCTTCTGTCTGTGGAGCTGGGGAGCTGCCAGAGGCCTCCATCACACATCTTCTCCCTCTCCTTTTAAAAGATCTCTCACAAATTGACTTGAATTCAGAGATACACCTTTACCTACTCAGTTCTGCCCCTCGTTAAATAGCTACATAAAATTCCACTTTTAGGATTCTCCACAAGTAAATTATTCCTTACTACTGCCATAAACATCAAATAGGCTTAATGTGAAAAAACATACAAAAACTCAAGAAAACAAGAAACAAGAAATAAAAGGATGTTAAAATGTAATTGTATGGATAACCATCCACTTTCATAGATGAAATATTTGAGTTAGATGACTTTTGTTACTTGGTACGTTTGACAAATCTCATCTAGAATCTACACTTTTACCAATTACCAAGGTGTTGTGTCCATGCAATCTGCAATTCCCAAGTACAAAAAGAATTTTCAATGCAGAAAGAACTATCAGCAGACACTTCTCCAGCCAAAGGGGTTCGAATTCTACTCACCACAGTCAGATGTTCCAGTAAGTATGCCACATCAACCATGTCTGCCAGAATGAGAAGCCTTGTGACAGCTGTAAGCAGAGACCGTGCTGCTTGGACAACAGCCTGCCTCTTAGGCAGATAGCAGGGATCACTGGTAAATGCCTCTGCTGATACCTTTAAGGCTCGACCTGCAAAATGAAGACAGAAATTCCCTTAGGCTAGATTGCAACACTCAGGTAAAAACAAAGAAACAATCAAACGAACAAAATTAAAACAAAACAATCACCACCACCACCAAAAACAACAGTTACAACTTGATCAATCACAAGTATTGCTAATAAATTTGGCATCTCTTTGTGCCTTAATGCCTTGAAATGACAGTCAACTACTACAGGTCATGCAGAATGTTCCAACCTTTTGAACGATGTTTCTTTTCTGTTCACCTGAATCATTTAATTCTGAAATAACTCCCTTTGCAATCACATCATTACTCTTGACTGTACACAACGAGGCCGGGGCGCTCTGTTAAACTTTTCTACTCCCTGCTTTTTCTATTACTATGTACTCTGCTGTCCTTGCTATTAAATAATTTCTAGCCACAGAATGGAATCTGTGTTCTTCGTATTATAAATGTAAGTTAATGCAATGAAAATCTCATACACTCATAGGACTCTGACATAAAATATGTAAAATCTATGCAATTGAGCTAGTAACTGCCAGTAGAAAACAATATACTGCTCTGCAACATGAAGTTTGCAAATGAAATTTAACAATAAGAACAATAATAAGAAACACCCATGTTTTTACTTGCAGTAGTCTGTCACCTAGATGTACTCTGAGAAAAAAAAAAACACAATTACACTATTTCTAAAGACATTTCAAAGTCTATTATGACCTGAGGATCTTTGCTAGTGATGGCACAACTTTGAGAGAACCCAGTCTAAAGCACTTGAAAACTCTTGTCATTCAAGCACAAAATACTAACATAAATGTTTGACCCATTAAACTCTCTGCATCAGCTTGAAAACCAAAGACAGATCAAAAGCCTCAAAAATGAATAGTTTCAGCTGTACTAAAATTAGAAAGCATCATTAGTAAAGGTAGTTATTAAAAGACTGTGTAATCAGGAAGCCAGCCCTTTGCTGACAACTGCCTTAAGCATGCCCTGGATTTTAAATGCAATGGTAAAGAAAAATATGGCATTAAAAAACAAAAGTATATTGCTCCAGAGTTAAATCCTTTGTTTATTATATAATATTCTTTCTATTTATATCTCAATTACCTAATTCTTGGTGTAAGAATGAGGGACATTTCTCCAAGCAGTCATTGGTATCACAGAGGTAGAAAGTACAGGAATATATAATTCTGGGGTCATTTTGTCCTACAAATTCTGACTGAAAGTGAGGACAGAGGACTGCCTGCAGAAATAAAATTCACAGTACCCTTAGCACTCTATAGTTTCGCTCAAAGGCAAGAAGTCTGGACAGACCTCACTGACATGTCCATTCCAGAGTATCTGGTAGCAAAGTCAAAGCTAAAGTCATGCAGAGTTTTGCTACCTGAATCACCTGTGTGTTCTCTTCAAATCAAAAACTAGGCAAAAAGGTTTGTACAAAATACATACAATCAGTAATTAATGCATATTGATAGAAATATATACAAACATAAGGGATTTCCTGTAATCCCACAGACACAGGCTTTTGTGTGTTCCCTCCATGAGAATCTAATGAGAACTATTCAAGCACACCAGAGTTTGACAGACTGGATCTATACTGTGACTTCAGTTATCAAGATTCAGAGAATAAGCAAGTTTTATTGCTCTTAGAGAAGCTGCATTTGAGAAAAATATTGAGCAAAGGCTACAGAAACAGAACTAGCAATTACTACAGTCTCTCTGCCAGCTCCTGAGGTATTACTTGACATGACTGTCAGAAGAGTGAATGCTTCCAACATACTGAAATGCACCAGTTTTCCAGGAACACCCACTTTTAATGTTTGCTCTTGGATTTGTGCAAATCACGCATCTTAACCTACGTGCTCAGCAAACCCAACAAACAAAGAGATAAACACCACACTAATTTGAGATCTGATTCTAGCACCTGCTATAGCACAAAGCAGTGGAAGTAAAAAAAAAATACCATTTTTTCATGTGCTGGACAGTAAATTAGAACATTTCTCTAGGAGTTGGTGAGATAACGCATCATAGCACATCACAACAAGTAAGACTACAGGAAATAAAAGCCCCAAATATTAATTAGAATGACCTACTTTTAATGTTTCTTATTTCCCAATCTGCTATGCCCAGAAACACCTCTCCAGATGACTACTGTTTTCAGGACTAGAAGTTTCAAAGCACTGGTTTGAGCCCAGTAATGTTGAAGGAAGAGGGGAGGTAAAAGGAGAGAGTAAACCCTGCTTACATAAAGGCATGCGTACATCTAGAAACTTGTGAAGTTTTAGTAGGAATTCATTCTGCTTAATAAGGACATGGGAAATGCAGTGCATACATACTATTATAAAACTAAAAATCCTTGCCCTTTCACTTCTCTCATGATTTCAAATAGAAAGAAAACCTTCCAAATTTCTGAGAACAAGCCGTGCCAATGAATAACAAAACTGCCACCATTTTATTGTCATCTTATTAAACCATCATCTGTTTGTCCTGCCATGCATGCATGTACACAGGCCCTACAGGTGATTCTTTGCCCAGGGCTCTGCTGTTATGACTTCCAGAAGAGAATATCGTATACATTTGAGTGTTCTGCAAGCACCTGGGACACTTTAAAAGCTCAGATAGTCCTAAAATCTGAAAATAGTACCATTTCAACGCTGCTATCTTCTGGGCACTTCAATCAGAAAGATGATTAAGGGACCAGAGCACCTCTCATATGAGGAAAAGCTAAAAGAGCTGGGACTGTCTAGGCTAGAGAAATCTCAGAGGGATCTTATCAGTATACACAAGTACCTGAAGGAAGGGTACAGAGAAGATGGAGCCAGACTGCTCTCAGTGGTGCCCAGTGACAGGTCAAGAGGCAAGGGACATAAAACTGCCACACAGGAGGTTCCACCTAAGCATCAGAAAACAATTTTTCACTGCGAGAGTGACTTAACAGTGGCACAGGCTGACCAGGAAGGTTGCAGATATCTCCATCCTTGGAGATATTCAAAAACTGACTGGATGTGGTCCAGGAAGACTGCTGTCCCTGCCTGAGTCAGAGGATGGGACCAAATGACCTCCAGAGGTCCCTTCCAACATCAACCATTCTGTGACTCTGTGATTGTGCGAGCAGAGACGAGCCAGAACGGTCTGAATATGATCAGTCCTTAGAAAGGAGCTGGATGTAAGCTGGGATGGCCAGATATCATGACCATAGAATAGAGGGATGAGATGCAGCCTAGGCAGATAGGAGCTATGAGAAGAAGCTGCAGAAACTGCCAGTTTCAACAACAACATAATGTGAGAGCTTTCTTGAAATGCAGCAGACAGCATGACAGTCCCGTGCAATTTCTCCCATTTTACTGTAATTCCCATCAAGTGGGTATTCTTCCAAACAGTGTCACAAACAATGAAACATGAACGATGGTGCCCTTTTAGTGGCATAAACACAGAAGCAGAAAGATGTGTTTACAGTATTTCAATCATTTTAGGCATTCAGATGAGAAACAATTCAAATAACCAAAGTCAGGATGTATCATAACTGCATGCTGACTGGAAGGCAGATACTTCCAAGACTCTATTCAGCACCCACACCTATTCAGCAACCACAAACGGTGCTACTGCCATTACCTGATCAGCTACTGATGGCTACTGCTACTATCAAATGACCACTACTTATGTACATGCTTTTAAAAATTTATACTTAGGCACATGGAAAAGTAAAACCACAATTCTGCCACAGGTAATTTATTTTTTTTTAAGGTACGAGGATTCATGCACTTTATTCAGCATGAAATATCCAAAAACTTACATGAAGATTTCGTTAAAAACAAGTCAGCTGTAAGCCTGTTGGCAAACTGCTGGCCAAAGGCACTCACTCTACAGGGCTGCTGGTCAGTGGCAGGCAATCTGTGTACGCAGGTATTTGCACCAACAGCGCTATCTGCAGGCGGTGAGCACCCCTCAGGGACAGCATACAGCATCACACTCCGACAAGAGCAAAATATTCTGCATTCTTTTAGTCAAGACCATTAGAATTATGCTTCCTTCTTTTATTTCTTTGAATAGATTTTTCTTTCTCCTACTAAATCCTATCTAAGCATCACATTTATTTGGTTTACATCTGGCTTTCTCCTCTCATTTTTTATTTTTAACTGCCACGGTGTGAAATGCACAGGGAATGCACTGATTTTTATGCCATTCTTGTGTCGTCCCCACAAGGGGGCATTGTTTCCAGGGAAGTCCTGTCACCCATTCCTATGAACTGCACCCTTAGAGGCTGGAGAAACAGTTTTCAAAGGGATCCCATTGAGTAAGGGAGGGAGAGACGTACCAGTAAAAAGAGAGGACTGCAAACTTGAGAGAAAAAAAAACAACTGTTCATACCAATAATAGAACACTTATAAACTCTGACTGACACTAGTATTTTCAGCTTCAAGTTCCGCAGGCATGAACTAACACATAAGCAGAATCAGTACCAGAGAAGTTTGGGAGTTAATGTCTGACCAGAGCACAAAACAACCTACCCTTTCTTGGGCCTACAAGAAAGCTGTAGAGGAACTGTTTACATGGCCATGTGGTGATAGGATGAGGAGAATGATTTTAAACCGGAGAAGGGTAGATTTAGATTGGACATTAGGAAGAAGTTCTTTACTATGAGAGTAGCAGAACACTGGAACAGGTTGCCCAGGGAGGTGGTGGAGCCCCATCCCTGGAAACATTCAAGGTGAGGCTTGATGAGGCTCTGAGCAGCCTGATCTTGTTAGGATGTCCCTGCTCCACTGCAGAGGGGCCAGACTAGATGACCTTTGGAAGTCCCTTCCAACCCAAGGCATTGTAGGATTCTACGACTCTTTCCAAAACCCGAGAGATTCAACAGTACTAGTCACTAGCATAATCACCTGCCCCACTCCCACAAATACCATCTCCATCTGCTACAGCAAATAAAGGATTCTGCTTCAGCCAGCCAGCTGGAAGTGACAATACCAGTCTCAAGGCAAAGCACATTGATACCTCCTGCATGTTGCTAATATTCAACACCATAATAACTCAGATTCTCACAACAGCTTTTGTAGATGTTACAGGACATTTTTCACCTGCCACACAGTCTCTTACCCCACTCAGATACCACTGTATTCTGTTGCATTGCAATTATTTCACTGCTGCATAGCAGGAAGTTCCACTTCCACACCTCGCAGAGTTCTCCCTAACGTGTAATCAGAGCCACCACGCACCCCTTTCATGCCTTGCATCCAGCTCTTCATTGCCTCTTTCCCACTCAGGGACACCCGATCCAGTGATGGTGATGTCAGCAGCTTTTCTACAAGGGATCTGGGCTTGGTTTGATGAAAAGGGCATACATCACAGATTATTTTAAGCTACTTGAATATCTGTGTTCTGCCTCCCACAATGGAAGTCGCTTAGATACAGACCATCTCATGGACCTCTTAATGTAGAATAAGAAAGCTAAGCTGATTTAAGATTGCAGGGGGGGGCACAAATAAGAATACAGTATAATACAAGAGATCACTACTCCCTGCCTTTAGTAAATATCCTTGCAGTACATTCCCCATTTCTTGCCAGTGAATGTAGTTTCTCCCATGCCATCAGTCTTACCTCCCCTCTTTAATGTCAAAAGACATTAAATATGGACAGTGAAAAATAGCAAATTCTTTTTGCTAATTGCCTTTGAAAGAATAACTTTTCAGCTTACGAAGTAACTCCTGCAAGTAACTTGCTTTCAATTCACTGCTATGTGTGCTGAAAGGCTTATCTAGAAACACACTTGAGGGTGATAACAGCTAAACCCATGAAACGTTGACATTGCAATAGACAGAAACACCACAGACAACAACTGTTGGGCTTCTGACTATATATAGTCAGTAAGCAATGGCAATAAATACCAAACATTTTAGCTATGCCTGTACAACTGTTTGAAAATTATAAGCAACCATACCTTGAAATAAATGCCAAAAAAATCAGTATCGTAGACTAGCATTTTCTCAAATAAACTACATTATTATTTTGTCTTAATATTTATTACTTATTAGAATGAAGACAATTATAGTCTGCTTAGCATCAGAAACATTCAAGATTGAAGAATGCTTCTTCCTGCTTTGTATAGGTGTCAGGTTTTTTTACCAGTGAATTACAGCACAGAACATTATGAGACAGAAGGTAATTTTTTAAAATACTGTGTACATTAAAAATGGCAGTGAGAATTTTTCCAAATACTTGGGCTAATTACCCTAATTTTAGAACAAAAACGTGAACATGAGCACCCTTTTACAACGCTTCACCAAACCAGATCTACAGGAAAACATGGCAGTTCTTCAGTTACTAGGCTAGTGATGGATTTCCAGGTGATGCACACAGTCCACCACCCACTCGCCTGCCTGGTGACTCATTTTGTAGAGTTCCAGAAGAAGATGAATCATGATGTGAATAGAGGTAGGCCTTAAAAAGTACTTCCTCAAGAAGAAACTCAAATAAAAACACAGAGGACCTTGGTACTAAAACAATCAACTCCAAGATTATAAATCTTCAGTACAATTTTGCAGATGTCAAAGCAGAAACCAGATTTATCCAGTGAATGCTCCAGCCATTCATTACAGCAACACCTTCTTTCAGATGTCAATAACAGAACTCAACTGAATTCGAGAGATCAAAATCTCATCTACTGACAGCGTTAGTCAAGATTGAACTGTAGTCAGGAAAGCCCATGACCCCATGTCCCCATTTCTGTCGTGTCCCCATTTCTGAAGACATCAGATGAGTCACTAAGAGCCAAATCTTCTATTTGTCTGTTCACTTTTAGCCCGTTTATTTGCCCCTTTATTCTCCAAAACGTTACTATGAACAGCAGCTTGAAAATAGTCTATTACTCCTCCAAAAGAAACCCCTATTAATAAGCTCCAAAAGTAATAAAGGAGCATTTTCCCACTGGTGATTTACATTCAAAAGAAATAAGAATTTAATTCCCGTATTACAATCTTCAATTCAAGGAGCCCATTGAGTGACACAAGCTAAAATGCAAGAAGAGGTGAGAATTTATTCTTTCCAAATGTTGGTGTTTAACTCTCAGTCTGATAGTTTGGTTCACATCTGAGTGAAAATATCCAGATCATTGTTTCAAAATTCCACTATACATTAAATACAAGCTGTAGCCACATGCAAAAATTCATAATTTAAGAGCATATTAATAAAACTGCCTGCCAGCCATCACAGAAAAATATGCCCACAGAAAATTAAATACTATGAGCTAGGACGTGCATGGCAGGTGATTGCACACAACCACAGTTTACAACCCACATCCTTTCAAAGAGCTTGAAGTAAATAACACGAGACATTTAACAGCAGCAGAATGTGACCTGAATAACAGGCAAGAAAGTTACGTATGATGTGGCATACCACACTAAAAATAATGCACAGTTTCAAAGGACTAAAAATATCCAACAAATTAAACTGCCATTTATTTTAAAAGTGTTCATTAACTTGTGCAGTTTGGTAAGTCCTTGGAGGAAGGTTGGCTGTCAACAGTCAGTTTGGCATTGCATAATGACAGGTGATAACACGGATTTTACTTTCTTTTGAAATGTATGAGGTGTATATAAGCTACTTTATGTATTATTTATTGTTGTAGTTATTTCTGGTCTTGACTGAGAATCAATAAATTGAAAATGTGAAATATTTTTATATTACCTATGTATAAAAATCAATATAAAAATATCTATTTTCTTCTTGTCTTGTGTTATCAGCCTGGAATGGATGGGCTAACTTTTTAAGAATACTCTAAAAGGAATGTGGGGGTTTTTTAAAGCCTCAGCTGTTCAGTGTGACAGATAACAATGTTATTTTCTGGTCTTAATGCTTTTAATCACAAAGGACCTTAAGGTATCTCGGATACCATATGCATATATCAAGCTTTAAAATGCAGCCACCTCTGGATCCAGAGGAAGCCAATGACTAGTAATCACTACTCTGAACAACAGCAGAGCCTCAGAAACCACCCCAGCTGCACATGAAGGAAGACAAAAAACAAACACAAGAAGATAATTATTAAGTCGCAACTTGAGTAAGCTCAGGGTGACCTGATTTAAGTGGCTAACATGCAATCCTTCAGACACAAGTTGTCACACAGCATATGAACATACACCCCACTGCTCTGTAGTGAAAAGCAACTAACTGAAGCTCACTTTTCCCCTTGCTGAAACCAAGCCTGGTTGCTGGCCCATTCCGTAGCACGGCCTGACAACAAATTCATCGTACCGGTCATTGTTCTTTGCTCGCCTGCTCCCACTTGTTTGGGAAGGTTTTCATCAACCCCTCTTAATCTGATTCCAGGTAACCCTTGGGAACCACTTGTTTACAAAATCGACAGAACACTGATGAAAGGACATAATTCTCAAATGACCAGACACTAAAAGCATTGCTCTTCTGTCCCCTTTGTCCTCTGAAACCTCCTCCTGAATTTCAAGGCTGATTTCTGCCAGAACACATTCTGGATGTCATCCAACTTATTATTTGAGCCTGGCCTTCATAATCATCCAATAGGCCCTGATTATCCATAGGGACAGTAAAAATCAACAAAGCAACACAGAGCCTGGAAGAAAGTAGCTAATACAGTGTTCTCAGAAGATGATCTTCATCAAACCTAGTCCTGCTCTGGGAGTCTGGCTAAAAATGGGATGATAGGTAATGAAGAAATGGCACGTGGCAAAACTCACCAAAGAGGAGTTGCTCTGTCATGAGGCAGTAACTGTTACAGTAGGTTAAAGAATGCACCTTCCCCTTACTGAAGGCTAAAACACACCTCCAAGGGGGACTATTACACCTTCCCAAATTAAGTCCTTACTACTGCACAAAAGGGGGAAGATCTCTGCGTTAAGATTTTTATCTCAAAGGCCTTGCCACAGCTTCAAGTAAACAGTCATTTTCAAGAGGAGCATTAAAGCATGCATTCTCTTAAACATACAGTCAGACAACTCAAAGTTCAGACATTTGCACATCAAAACATATTTCTCATACATATCATAGCTTAATTCTGATACCCGTATTACATGGTTATTCCTCGTGGTGTTTTAATTATTTGTCATATGCTTACTCTCTTTCTGGACATCAGCGAGTGCTGCGTGAAGTTCCTCTTTAAAAACAATTGCTTCCTTGGCAATTTTTTCCCCCTTGTCCAATAGATTCCAAGTGGCTTCTTCCACAGAAGCCAGCAAGACACGAGCTCTTTTGGACCGGCCCTTCTTCTTACTAGAAGGATTCTGTGGACAGTTCACTAGGGTTGTAACCTATATTTAAAAGAAACAAAAAAAAGACAATGGTTGTGTAAATTCTATAATAAGTGAGTTCATATTGTTCTCAATTTTTTTTACAAAAATCACATTACTGTAGTTGGGAATAAGCAGTGAGCTTCCCCCTGCTTTACAAGGCAAGTTCAGCATACAGAGAAGGGTCAAAACTGTTGAATCAAATTTAATAGTTACTTTCACTTAATCTACTTCATCGTTGCATTCTTTCTGTATGATCAAAGTCAATAGAAATGTTACTGCCATATTAACCCTGATGTAATTCCTGACACCTCTTATTTTTTTTTCACAATAAAAAGAAATTACTAATGCTATCTAAGGAGGCTTCCAACCAGGCAGGAATTATAATCAGTGCTCTATCTTCCCATACTTCCACCTTAAATCCCCCAAGTCATCCCAGAAACCAATACTCAGAATGAGCACAGACACATGTTCTCTTTCTGAAAAAGAGGACCACAGTGGTCAGAACTCAGCACCTCTCTCAACATTAAAATTGTACATCATTTTACCCAGAGTGTAGGTTTACTGCAGCTTTGTCCAAATTATGCTTTTTAACAATGTACTTCAACATCCATAAAGAATGTCTTTATGTATAACATCCCACTCCACATTCCTCAACATGTGAGCACAGCCTCCACACTCTAACTCAATGTTCCTAACAGACTATTCTCTAAGGCACTGCTTGAGCTGTCACGCTGAGGAAAGACTCTGAGAAGTTTTTAAAAGTGCTTTACAGATATTTAAAAACATGCTTTATTTTAATTAAGTTTACACTCTGTTTTTTAAACCTCTTTCTATTCTATCCTCTGTGCCAGAACACGCATAATATAACATCAAGTACAGATCTAGTCTAGAAGCTCAGTGAACACATTTCATATGTATATAATTGCTTTCTTTGGCTAAATGGCATTTCAATAATCAACGATATTGTATAAACAAAACAAAAGCTGTGTATTAATTTCTCAGTCCAGCAGGGAAGCTCAGCCACCAGCTGCAGCAGAGCTTGTGGTTCAAGCTGCTCTGTGGCAAAGGGCTCCATTCGCAGGTCTGTGATAGGCAATGTGCTGAGCTGTGGCCCAGCTCACCTTCAGGAACTGCTCAGGAATTCACGTGCTTCAGTGCTTTTCATGAATCAATACTTTTAAAAGAAGTAACAGACACGTATTTGAAAGACAAAAGCCCCAACCACCACATCACTCGTGGAATTTTAGGGGAAAAAGGACAAACCACCTAACGACAGCTGCTTTGGTAGGTCCCAAGGGAGACAGCAACATAAATAACTGGCTCAGATTGTTAAAGAGGACCTGGGTATTTTACTGATTGTGACTCAAAGAACGTAAGTGAAATTATTTATTGCATGTATGTCAGCCAGATAGTAGAGAATGCACTGGGAATAAGAATCTTAGCATCTTTTCTTTTTCCAAACCCTCTAATGTTAGTCCTCCATCACTTAATGCACTTTTAAAAACATGATAATTGAGAGTTAAAGAGATTATAGGCTGATATTTCCAATAAGAAAGGCATAAAACACTGAAAAAAAAATTAGAAGCTGCCCCCAGAACTTACCAAGTAAAAACCATTTTTTAAGTCTTTATTATTTAATCATCATTCCCAGAAAAGAAACTATTTCGCATATTTTTACTGTAGCCTCCTTTTCATCTCAAATTTATTTCTGTGTACTGTTCATTCAAATGTTTTGGAGGAGGAGGAAAGAAAACAAAACTAATGGGCAAACAGGAAGAATAATCATTCCTGCAGATGAAAACTCTTCACTGTAAGATCCTTCTTCTCTGGAACCACTGTCAGGAAATAGCAGAGGCAGCTTCTGATCTACATTATAAATGAAAATTTGATGGGTAGTTCTAGGCTGATGGAGATTAAGGAATACAGAAAAACTACTCTGAATTCTCTAAGCACAGAATCACGATGAGGAATGCTAAAACCTCGTGCAGATCCTACACAGAAAGAGTTGAACTACACAGTAATTAATAGAATAGATCCATTGTCAACACAGCTTGCGCCGCAGCGGCAGAATACACAGTCCCAACGGGATCATTGTAAGAAAAAAGGACATCCCCGTTAGTGCTGCTCGTGCCCAACTGCATTTCCCAGTTATTAATGCCTTCTTAGTGCCATGTGCAGCAGTTCTCCCCCATTCAGTGGAATTCCTTGTCAAGAGAGTATTTTGCATCTCTGGCAGGAGCAAAAGAGTTGTGCTAAAGGGTTTAGTGCGCATGGGGTTTTTTAAGTGAGATTTTCCAAGCCTCTATGCCATCACCATTGCAAAGCTAAATCATGTTGCTGTCACCTGTCATTGTCATTATTTATTAGGCTAAAGGCATGAGATTTTTTGACGTGGTGAATGCTGAATTCTTACAGAACTGTGCAGCAGTTCTTCCAATATTATATTCGGTTCCTGCCAGTGCTTACAGACAATCTTTTAATATTGCAGTAGTTAAGGAAACAACGTCTTGGTACCTTGAGCATCAAAAGATTTGGTTCACCTTTGATATTAATATAAAAATATTTCAAAGCATCAATCATAATAAAAATATTTTGTTGTTGTTGTTGTTGTTTAAAATTTACTTCAGTATAACTGCAAAGCCTAGACATTTCAAAAAGCAAGACATGAACACACTTATCTAATGACAACAGCACCACTGGCACAACGTTTCAAATCCAAAGTACTGTCTGTACAGATAAATACTGGTTAATCACTTCCAGTCTATATAAATTCACCACACATAGAACTAAAACAAACAGGGTATGTTTTCTGCACAAGCAGACTTTTGTCACTGTGGATGACAGGTAAGAATAAATGCCTTCCAACTTGCCTATTTTTCATAAGTGTTAGGAGGGACTCTAAAATACACGGATATTTCTACATATTCTGTAAAACACACATATCTCTTACAGCCATAAACTTTCTTTAGCTTGCATGTCTATATAAAATATAGAAAGAGATGAAAGCAAAAGAATTGGCAAGGAAAAACTTTTAGAAATATTTGCTTATGTACACATACACAAACAACACGTATAAAGTGTATGTGTATGTATACATAAATAGAGAGAACTTTAGATACAGGATCCAAGTAAGTGGCAAATTTACAGCTTACAAGGCTTGCAATGACAGCAGAGGCTGTTATGAAGTGTTTCCTGCATGAATTAATGAAGCTCTATGAATCTCAAGTCATCTTTCAAAACTTCTACATAAATTCAAAAGGAAATAAGTCTTACAATATTTTGCTACAGAAGCAAATTTATACCTAGCCATAACTGCAATCATGACATAGTATAGCAAAGAGATTAAACAGACTTCAGTCTCTCTGAGGAGGAGATAAACCAAGATGATATTTTCCATTACATTAATTGTTATATTATGTAAGTAAATCTAGCACAAGCATGATAAATATTAGACATCAGCTCTGCGAATGAAAATGCTTTCTACTCTACTGATAGCTTCATACTAATTGCTCCATGACAGAGTGCACCTCTGCTAAAAGCCCAGAATGAAGGAAATGCTGGTTCTCTGAGCATACACCCAATTTACATCAAGGCAGCTGTTAGGTGAATGATGTCAATTTTCACAACTATTGTTTTTAGTGTGACAGGCGTTTGGACAGAGAACTTCACCTAAAAGCCTTACTTTCAAAAATAATGTCCTCAAAGCACTTGGAATAAAATAAAATATAAAAAAAAGAAAATAAAAAATAACATGCCACAGAGAGAGGAAACCCCTTCTGATAAAGGAGCAATTAGTACAGGATTAAAGTAACTTTTTTTGTAACACAGAAGCAGTACATACCCACGAATTACACTGATGCAGTTCTGCCACTTCCAACACAGGAGGTTCTATCTGTGCAGAGCCCTGCACAGCACTATTTGAACTTGCCACCCTGGGTCAGGCCACTCTTTGGGATGCAAAGATGGAAATGCAGTGAGGCTGCTGCCCCTGCAATCCCCCAGACATTGTAATTTAGGGACACTGTGTTACGCCAGGGATGAGAAGTTGCCAAGTCTGAGAGGCGTTTACACAAAACAACGTGTAATTTTGCTTTCACACTTTTGAAGTGATCACCGCTGCCAGATGCAGACTGTAGAGAAGAGGGAGAATCTACTGAAGTCATTTGCAAAGTTACTTCCATATAGGCTTGTTTTGTCT
This sequence comes from Chloroceryle amazona, assembly GCA_027560015.1. Classification (NCBI taxonomy): domain Eukaryota; kingdom Metazoa; phylum Chordata; class Aves; order Coraciiformes; family Cerylidae; genus Chloroceryle; species Chloroceryle amazona. Next base: position 73,220 of record JANHFX010022243.1, read on the forward strand.
TCATTTTCTCCCATATTGATGCTGTTAACCTACAGCATAAGCGGCTAGGACAGACTTCAGAGCAGCTTAAAAACTTCCCTGCCTCTTTCCTACCAGAGCATTACAAGAATATTGAGCTCAAATCTCAAAAAGAAGTTAAACTGAGCAGCAGGTGCTAAGTGAATCAGGCCAGAGCATACTACTATTCAGTTTTATCTACGACTGGTCTGATTCTCTTTCTAATCATAGACCAGTTTTCATTTATTGCCTTTCCAGTATCTCAATCACCCCTCACTGAGTATTAATTTTAATCCCTGCTTTTGCATTTTTAACATTTTTTGTCTACTTCCTACTCAAAATGCAAGTTGCCCTTCTACAGTGCTGTTATGAAGGTTGAGAGGAGGAAAAGACAGCCAAAATCATATTCTTTTTGAACCAGATTATTTTCAGCTTTTATATAGTTACTTTACTTTGTTCTGGACCTGTATTTGTTTTGTCACGGTTCCCTCATCCTGAAAAACTCGGGCCAAAATTTACATTTCTTCATCTCCTCTAAAAATACCCACAGTGTTGCAGCTACCTGAGCACGGTCTGGCCCACAGGTACACAAGACAAGGTTTTAAAATGCAGTCTATCAAGACATCTCTTACTACTGCTCTGAAACTAATTTTATAATCCACCCACCCGTGATGCTCGAACGCAACAATTTCCCACAAACCACTGAACTGTTTCCTGAAGTTTTCTACACCATCAATCACACCGAGGCAAAAATAAATAAATAAGGAACAATAACAGCTGGAAATTAAGTACTGATAAAAAAAAGAAGTTACTTCCTGAAGAAAAGAATCTTCCAGAAGGGACCAATGAGTAAGGGAGGAAGAAAAGATCAACTCAAAAACAAGAGAAGAAATTTGAAAGATGATGATTAAAAAAAAAAAAAAAGAAATCTGATGTGTTTCAAATGTGGAAAATACAACTTTATTTGATAAAGAGTCCAGCTCCCAGGACGAAGAAGGAAAAATGTCATCAGAGCAGCATGTGTGAAACAAAGTGCATTCCTGGAATAACAAAATTTACAATGTACCTAAGTGGCTGAGTGCAGTCAAATGAGCTGTTAAAAACAAAATTAAATATTTTGTTCTTTCCTATCTGTCCAAGGACAATAATCATTGTTTCAGTCTTTAGTAAAGGGATTTTATTTATCTCTTTTGATAAAAATAGAAATGTTGCACACTGAAAACAGAGAAATAATAAAAAACTTGATAGGTATGTTCTTACCTTTTTAAAATAAGCTTTAGACCCCCAGTTCTAACATTTATATAAATAACAGCCAGAGCACAAGATTCAGTCTGGCTCTGCCCTGCTGACCAACTGTCATCCTCCCATTATCAGTTTTGCTTCTTGACTGTTACCATAACCTGTTTAACAAAAAGTTACTGCCTTGTAAAAAGATATTAAAGTGCTTGAAAAGATGTTAATCAACCACTGAAACTACTTCATAGCCATTATACCTGACCATCTTCACAACCTGAAAAATAAGATTGTTCTTTGTACATTGGCAAGGGCAAGAAAATGCTGAACGAAGTCACACCTTTCTGTACCAACACAAGCTGCAGCCAGAGCAGTGACTGCCACGTAAATACACCCTCGGGCACCAGGAAAATAATACTAAATAAGCAGTGGACTGCTGTGGCAAGTAGTTTGACTACATCATTTCGGCAAGGCTGAAAGGCGGTGACAAACTGGCATCCTTGCGCTGGGTATAATGGACTCATTAAATGCAGGCACCCCAACATCTTTGTTCTAAGTACAATGAAGAGAAAATTCAAAATAGCTTCAACAGAGAGGATGTCCTTTCTGTTCTTACACTTCAACATACTGCTAGAGGTCTTTTAATGCTTTCTTAGTCATACACATTTTTCACAAACTGAGGTCAGGTCTTCAAGTGGGTCCTTTCCATTATATTAAGAAAGACATTTCTAATTCATGACAAATATAGAGATAATGACTCTAACACACTAAGCACTGCACATTTAACCAGTGAATACTTGAAACAGCATTAGAATATGCTGTGAAATTTTTCCCTCTAAAAAGGAAGTCACATCAACAAACCTAAAAGCATTTTGTAAATCCTCTAGTCCAAGTTTTCTTTAGTTGGAAGTCCTAAAATAGGTTTATACAATATGCAATGATTGCACTGTTCTTTAAGTAACTAGCAAGCAACAGAATGCAATTCTTTGCAAAAATCAGATAGAGAAGCTCACCTACAGACTTCAAGGCTCTTTTCCATTCTGCCCACACCTTACAACATGAAATTTTTCATGCAATAGAAATTATTTTCCAGTGTATTGTACACTTAAACATCCACTAGATAATACTTCACAAGAGATTAGCTAGAACGTGCAACATTTGCTATGATATACTGCATGGTACTTGCAAAAATGGAAGGGACTAAATGAAAGACCAAATCTGGAAGAAGACTGATTCCCTTGGACTGTTTCCAAGGCAGAGTAAACCAGAAGTACAGAAGAGCTGGGGGTATGCCGTTCATAATAGCATCCTCAGCCAAAGTTCTTCAGCCTTATTCTCTTCCCCTTATGGTTATCTAATTTATTTTCTGGAATACTAAAATACCTGAATTATCAGTGGTTCCAATAATTTCTCCACTGTAAATGTCTGGATCTGCAGATCCTGAGCATTGATTTTCAGTTTAAAGCTTGGAACTTTTGTTGACATTTCACCTAGGGAAAAAAAACAAACAAATTACAAAATTTGCAATAAGCAATTATTAGCCATGACTGCAAGTCTCCTTGATTTCTCCAGAGCCCAGCAGCTGCCTATGGGAGCACAGACATGGTTCCATAACAGGCTTAGGACTTCAACATAAAATACTTGCATAAGCTGTAAGGTAATAGATCTAAAGTGCATGTAATTCCTTGTCTTCTTGTCCAGATTTGTAAATTGACCATATATTAAAAAATACACAAGGATAATTGCATTAGAAGACCTTTGAATATAAGTTCCCTAGTAGACAACAAAATGGAGCTTTAAAGCAAAAATTATATAGTGCATTATTGAATTTAATCACAAAGCAAAAACATCAATGCCACATGCATCGCACCTGTATCATACTCCAGGTGCCAAATTACAGTGGTCATAACAAACACTTTAAGAACAAAAATATTTAAAGCAAACCTTAAAAGTCCTAGCAATTAATAGCAGGAGAAAGTAAACCAGTAGTATTTTACACACTGTAATAACAAATATTTTCTAAGTGTCAAGACAGATTAAGTCGAGAAAGCCTATTACTGAAGTCAATAAAAGCTAAGTAAGGTCTTTAAAGTGAATAAATCATTCATTAGGAGCTTGATCCAAAGTCCACTGATGTTAATTTAGGGGTTTTCACTGAGTTCACTGGGCTGTGGCTCAGGCCTTTAGCTGCAGTGAAATGTGTGTGTGCCAGCAAAGAATTATAACTGTGCTTTAGTAGGAACGCAACTGATTATTGTCCCAAAATAAAAGACATTTAACATTTTCCAGTAACTTAACTTCCTATAAAACATACCTCAGCACAGTCTTTTCAGCCAATAAAGACTTCAAACGCACAAATAATGGATATCTGTCCTTTTAAAGCAGGACTTATTACAGCCATTGCTGCTGTATAACAAAATAAGAAGGCTCTGCAATTGTACAGGCTAAAGAAATATACTGTCACCTTCCAGTGAACCTAGAGTTGATTTCACACAACACACTAGGGTCAGTGGTTCTATAGTGAGTTGTGTAGAAATGGATACAAATTGTTTATCACAGAATAATCATCCACAATTCACTTAATATGAAGAATAATTAAAGAATGAAGGTTCAAGATAATTTATGGCTTTGCCATTCTTCATGAAGGTTATACAAGTGCTAAGTTTATTCTTTTATTACAAACTATATCAGTCATAGGCCTAAATTCCTATAGATTTAGCTGCATACAGTCAGGTGATAGCATATGTAAAGAACAGATATTTCAGCTTTAATTCCAAGTCAAAAGATAAAGCTAACAAAAAACTTAGGATCAGACTGATCAGAACTACACTCTTCTTTCCATGGAAATTAATAACAGAAAGAGAACTCTAGAAATGTCAGTGCAAATTATTTGGCCATATTTTACACATTAAACCTTTAGGTACTTGTAACAAACCTCAAGAAAATAAAATTTGAGACTACCAAAATCAGTGTCAGTGGTTCTCCTTCCATCCAATGAACCAGTAGGTAGGAGACTCCCACAGCTTTTAAGTACTCTGCTTTAGCTGATCTCTTTGTTTGAAGGGAACTGTGTCCCCTCATCATTCACTGCTTCAGAAATAAGTGGCAGCTCCTAGTCAGGAAAGGGACTGCAGCCCTTCTGCTAGCTCAAGCTGCCGTGTATCCTCCCTCCCTCAGGTGAGGAAGCTGTAGCTCTGCAAGGGTACAGACCACACCTCACTCAGAGCCTCACAGCAGCTGCCAGAAGTGCTTTCAGATAGATAACTTGGGGTTTCTGAGCTCAGAAACAAACCAGGTTGAAAACACAGCATAGCTGTGAGGGCTGGTGATTAGGGCATGCTCCCAGAAGGTAAAATATTTTGCTTCCAAACTGTGGTTAACTAGGGTTTTCAAAATTTCAGATCAAGGAGAACCACAAGAGACAGAAGACGCCAAAATTCAGTGAATTAAAAATACCTACAAGTACATTCAACATAATAAAAATGTTCTTCTGAAACAGATTAGCAGTCCATCTAGCCAAGTACATTTATTATGGTCAGGCTATGAACTCTTGATAACACACTGGATATGCAGCAAAGTAAGAAATAAGGCAGGCTCTTTCCATCTGCTGTTTAGCAGAGGAATCACCTACAGGGCTTCATACAGCTAAAATTAGGTCATCATGGAAGTGCAACACCTCCTGCTGTCTTTATATTGTGCAGGTAACAACTTTGGTGAGCTGAGCTCTGCAACAAGAGCTTGGGGTTTTTTTTTTCCTTTTTATTTTACCTGCAGTGATACTTCCTGTCCATACCCACCAGTGCTTTATGTATGGAAACAAAAAACAAAAGGAAAACCAATTTTTCAACCATATAATTCTTTGGAAACACACTAAATATATAATGATGTAAGTAAAGTCTGTACCATCTGTAACTGTAAAAGTGAGAGGTCTAGTACAGAATGCAATCTCAAGGGGCCAACACCTACTAACTGCATCGTTTTATTGAACGATGAATATTCAGACAGGTTGTGTGTCTGCAAAGTAGATTAAAATTCAAGCTTTTGTATAACTGCAGCTATATAGTTATTTCCAGCAACATTTACTACACCAGCAAGAGAGCTCTTGGTAACCTGGAAGCCAGGTTCCTGATATCCAGACCTCCACACAATATCTTGAAGATTGCCAATATTAACAGGAGATGCTTTTTAGGATAGAGCAAGCTTTCCTACAGTACTAATAACTTGCTCTGAAAAACCACAAATATCTGTCATTCACATCACTGGTCTACTCAGCTTCAATTCCAAACTGCACTGCTATTTAAAACCTGCTTCAACTGCTTCTCCCCTAACAAAACAGTAGTGCCTGCACATTTGGTTGACTCTGCAGTGTTGGCAAGTGTGTGTCATGTCTGTGCCCACCTGTCAGCGTGCTGCTGCAGCCTGTGAACATACAGCAGAGGAGCACTTACGCTGCCAAAAAGCTGTTTCTGCTGTGTCCACCCCTGAGTCAAAAAGCCTTTCAATTCAGCGAGATACTCTCCTCCAGCCTCCCTGGGATTGCATCAAACCACATCATTTTACACTTTTAAAAAGAGACTTTTTTTACCATACCCACTTCATTGGCTCTCTAAATCCTTGGCCAGAATTTCAATGAATCTGCCTTTTATTCATATTTTTAAAAAATCTTTATGATCCTGCTGGTTCACGACCCTTATCTTTGTAGATAAAGATATATAAAGATATATGTATCTTTATATATAGAATGATATATGGCCTCCCAGTATGCAGGTCTTTCCTGAAATCTGTAACAGATTACAACGTTATCAACTGAGATACGAGGATTTTTCTGGTCCAGCCAGATGTCAGTTGCAAGGGGACAGGTAGGAACTGAATGGAAATAGCACTTCATGCTCCTCCTTAGATTTGAAGAAATCACTGGATGATTTTCAGGTTATGTTTTCTGCAGTTACACTCATGCTTTACCTTCACAGCAACTTCCTCTCAATTCCTTGATAGAAGGGTATTCACAGCTGCTTTACTCAAAATTCAGGAATAAAACCTTTGCTGCTCTCCATTCTTGCAGCACAGCTTCCTATATGACAGGTCATCTACAGGGATCAGATTCTTTCGAAACCTTGGCAGACAAAAATGTAATTACAGTAATTTCCTCTTACTAGAAATCACTGTGCTCCAGAATACTACCACTAAGTAGCCTCAAACCTGGGAAGTGTTACAAATCCAGTACCACTTTTGCAGATCAGAAAAACGTGAATCCATGTGCTTGGACTACAAACCAGGCTCTGCTAATAAATAACCATATTAGCTAATCAGCATTCAAACAGGGGCTGGTTTGGTTTGGGTTTTTTTTTAATCAAGGGGAGGGTAACAGTTAATACTAAGAAAAATATGCAGCCAGTAAAGATCATTCTGGGGTTTTCTCTAGTAATTTCCACTCAGAAAGTGAACTTCTGTCCTTCCAGACCATCTTCATTAAGATGACAAATTTTGGTGCTTGCCTCTGGAAAAAATGAGAGCCACAGTCCATCTTCCCTTCTTTCAAAATGCCTATCTCCACTCCAGTATAATAAGCCCTCTAATGACAGTAGGCATCCTGACGGCGTAGTCTGGTAAAAGGTTTCTATAACCTCACACTCAGTTATATTAACCTTTACAGCAGGCAGTTTCAGCACTGTAGACCAGCAGCTCTTACAACACTCAGGATGTTAAGCATGTGTCACAAGATACAGTTGTGCCTCAGACCAGTCAGAAAAGCAACCACCTGCACACTTCGACCAAGTGCTACAAACTTTAAGGTAATGACAGTTTTGCCTTTCCAGTAGACATGTCCAAAGTGCAACTGCTGTCTTCTGGTGTATGGAAAAGACACCAGAACGAGTCCAAGTCAGTGTCCATCTGCAGATGCATGCAACATGAACATACTATTTGCAGCTGTTAAACAATCTACAAGTACACTGTATACAGACAAGCTAATTAGTGTAAGAAAGCGGAGCCAAATATATTCTGCATAAATTAGAAAACATTAACTTTGTAATCTATTTCCTGCTAGATAATTAGAAAGCCAGTAGCACATCACTCACCTATCCTAGAATATATATGGTCCATATTCAGCACTAAAGCAACTGTCTATGTAATTTCCTTGTGTTAGGAACTTCAGTGCAACTGCTATGGCTCACTATTTTGCTTCTGAGGCATCTGCAAGGGACTGCCTGACAAGCTCTCCAGTGTATTTCAGGATGACTGACAGGACACAGTGGCTGCTGGAGGGGTGGCAGGGGGATGGGCATCCTTAAAGCTATATACTAAAGCACAAGCATATAAAAAAAAATGTATGTGAAAAAGCTTTTGAACAATTAAATGACATGAAACATGTCATTACTGGTATTTGTGGTGCTTATTCTTGTAGTTTTCAGCAGAGCCACTGTTTTCCTATCCATTCTGATTGTACGCCAACGTCTGTCTCAGGCAATGACTCAGTCTCAGACTTCTGAGCTGGACAGCAAAGGGATTCATAAGGCTCTCTCACCCAGTAACTTGGCACCAAATTTGTTTTCTTTCTTTTTCTTTTTTTTTTTTCCTGTTGTATGTTACTCTACACTAGCATGCAATGTATTAGCCTGTCAATTTCATAAAATGCACAGACCTATCATCTAAAAAAACAGGGAAGGCGAGAAAAAAATATTAGTCTGGATAAGTAGTTTTTTAAACAAGATGCACATGGACAGGACACATGGACTTTGAAGATGTGAAATACTGCTGAGACTAAGTAGTATACTATGTCTTATTATTTGCTCTTAATTTCACTATTTATTATACATCTTCATCAGTCAGTGCCAGCACTACTCTGGGAATAAAAATGTTTATTCCTTTTGCTACAGACTAAGTGAAGCAAATGCAAATCAGTTAGAATAATACAATGGTAGAGGTTGGAAGGGACCTCTGGAGATCATAGAGTCCAACGACCCTGCCAGAGGGAGATCACCCAGGGCAGGCCACACAGGAAGAGATCCAGGTGGATTTGGAAAGTCTCTAGAGGAGACTCCACAGCCTCTCTGGGCAGCCTGGGCCAGGCTCTGTGACCATCACAGAAAAGAAGTTTTTCCTCATGTTGAGGTGGAACTTCCAGTGTTCTAGTTTCTGACCACTGCCCCTTGTCACATCACAGGGCACCACTGAAAAGAGCCTGGCCCCTTCTACTTGACACCCACCCTTCAGATGTTTGTAAACATTCATAAGATCCCCTCTCAGGCTTCTCCAGGCTAAACAGCCCCAGGGCTCTCAGCCTTTCCTCATAAGAGAGATCTTCCAGTCCCTTCAGCATCCTCATGGCTCCCCACTGGACTCACTCTAATATTGCCCTGTCCCTCCTGAACTCGGGAGCCCAGCACTGGACACAACACTCCAGGTGAGGTCTCACTAGGGCAGAGAAGAGGGGGAGGAGAAGCTCCCTTGATCTGCTGGACACACTCTTCTTAATGCACTCCAGGTTTTTATAAAAGTTTTTATGGAAGCACAAAAACAGTCACTACATTTTTCTTTAATCCTCTAGCTGATACACGAAATAAGATATTCAGAATGCTAAAATGTTCTAGTTCTGCTTCCAGTACAACAGCACAGACATTTTTTGCTTGTAGACCTGCTGTACTTTGTGGCCAGACCATGCCCTGCAAAGGAGCAATACCTCTGACACCTGTAAAAGGATCTGGCCCATTTAGTATCAGGGAAAATCTGTAAAGCACCTGCAAAACTGCTATTTCTATTTCCATAGAAAGCTGTCAGGTTGCACTCTAATCACCTCCAATTTTATCACTTCTTAACACTAGGAACAGGAAAGATGTCCGTTAATGCTAAAACACCACAAAGGAAAGAAGAGCTAGAGGTTGAAAAAAGTGGCAAGATTCAGTTCTGTTAATAACATTTATTCACTGAAGGCTACTTTATTTAAAGAGGCTTTGCATTTAGGTGTAGATTTACAGTTAAGTAACTGGAAAGCAATTTTTAATGATGAGAGGAAAAAAGAAACACACTTTTTTACATTCCCTTTCACTTCCTTCTACATCTACTTTCTCCCTAAAATGATTTTTTTAATCCATTAGCCAACTTCAACCACATCTGAAAAGCAGATAAAATTACAAAGGACACAGGACTTCCAGCAAGTTCTTTCAGATAGCTCTCAGCATAAATAGTATCATACATCATCCCTTATAATATACCTACGAAGGAAACCAACATAGCATAAGCCTAGTTCTTACTGGATACTGGAAAATCCACATGGCAAGAAACAAGTTACTACTGACCTAACATCATGAAAAGCTTTAATTAAGATTTAGGGAAGAAAACATTTGAGATGAGGGGAGACATTACACCTGGAAGAACTTGTCTCATGTGTACTTCACTCCTGGTGAGATAACAAATGAAGATTTTTCCCAGGGTTATATCATTCAGACATGCTCTATTTTCCTTGTTTAATAGTCATGCCTAGTTTTTGTACAGTGCATTCCACCAAATCTCTTTTCCAAGCAGTGGTCATCTTCCAATAACACATAAGGAAATGAGATCACAGAGGAAATAATAATTACTCAAGATCATCCAGGGTGACACTGGCAGAATCAGGGGTGTAGTGCTGGTATACTACCTTCAGTCTCTAAAGCACCTTACTCACACTTTCTTTAACTGAGGCTAAGAAGAGTAAAACATTTCCAAATACAATTTACACCATAAATCTAAAGAATATTATCTCATTTTTCATGCTCATGTCAGTTACCCCAATATTAATATTTCTTACTCTTAGTAAGGTCAGCCAATAAATTCTTCTCCCTTAAATATACTATCAAAATTTCTGCCTTGGTTGAATGCACCCACTTCCAAAGTTGCAACACACTGACAAATTCTAGGAGATGTTCCAGCAGAGGTGTGAATCCTATGGCCTGTCCAGCTACAGAACTTCTGGCTTTGCACTAGCATGCCAGACTGTTTTTCAGCCAACAGCTGTCCAAAAATGTGTGTTATGGTCCTGAGCTGACAGTCACAGCAAGAAAAATCTTCTCCACTGAAGTGTAACCATGGAAACTTGTGAACCTGAAAATTTTCTCACTATATTAGAAGTAAACTAAATAATTCCACTGATATCAATGAAATTCTAGTGGATATACATCATCATGGGTGACAACAGACTCAAAACAATCCTGCTTGGTTTACTTATCTTCATAACACTTCTTCCAGGTACATTTTTGCAGGTACTGGAGTTTTTGGTCTTGGAACCACAGCTGTAATATTTAAAATCTTGAGCAAGCATTTACTACAAAAAAGAAAACGATTTGGACCCATTTCAGATTCTTACAATAAAAAAAAAAAAAAGAAAACCAAGAAGTCCTTTCACATGAGTCTCTGCACTATTTTCACTGCATGCACTTTGAGCGTGGAGCAAGGGTCCCTCTCTATTTAAGTGGCATACAGTTGCTACATGGATGGCTATCCTGTGCTGGTAACGATAGGTTAAGAAGGTCTGGCTCCAAGCCCTCCCTTTTGTTATCACTTTTAAAGTGTTCCTATCTCTAATCAGAACCAGAGGCTCTATTTAAATAAAGTTCAAGTTGACCTTCCACTAAAAATAGGATATTCACCTCGTTAAAAAAAAAAAAGAAGACAACAAAAAAAATCCATTATGTGATACTGAAAGTTTTTTAAATTTTAGTTTTGTGCAAAATACAATCTCCTCCTATCCCCTTCTTGTTATTTGCTTTGGGTTATCCATTGCAACTCTTTATACTCTTTTGCTTAACAAAAGTCTTAGTTGCAACAACAACAACAAAAATCTCTTAATAAAACTCTCTTAGTTGCAATGAGGAAAAAAAGAACCCAAGTTTTTCCATTCTCTATGTAGAGCTGCTACGCTTGACAATTGATTTTACTGTTTCATACCTATGCATTGCCCCAGGATGCTTCACCATCACACACCATTTTATGTACTACTTTACCATTTTACTATTTTCAAACTGATATAAAGGTTTGCATTATATGTTTTGTCCAGTGACCCAAACAGGGTAATTTTTCTTCTTCCCTGTTACCTACAGACACACACAAAACAATCTCAAAATTATATTCAGCTTACAGTATTGATACCTCTCAAGTATATATGAATTTTGAGATATATATGAAAATAAAAGAGGAACCATTA
>JANHFX010022244.1:0-45934 GCA_027560015.1 Chloroceryle amazona
CATGTTGCCCTTGATGCTCTGGAGGGACCTGTGCCGGGGACCAAGGGCCAGTGCTGCCGGGAGGTGAGTGCAGGGAAGGGAGCGGTGCCGGGAGGGTGGCGGCCGAGCTGCTGCCGGGGTTCCCTGCATGCTGGAGCACCCATGGGTGCTATTGCTCAATGCCCCGGTGTACTGCCTGAGCTGTTGTCTTTTTAATTTATTATTGATTTATTTTCTTTTTGAAATACGTATTTGTTTAAATAGTTCAATGCCAAGTTACAAGGGCCCTTCTGAAAGCAGTGTGATTGGACGAGGTGCCTTTAATACAAAGATAAACTTACTTAAGGAGCAGAGTAAAACTTCCACAATCTAGAAAATTACTTATTGCTTTAAGTAAATAACATTTCCCCTTGCTGCATTTCTCATGTAGCAGGATCTGTAATAAATTGCAGTGCTAGAAAGGAAAGCTTTAACTAAACAGAGGGAAAGGTCACTGAAAGAGCCAGATTTTTCCCCACAAACACATGCACTGGGTTATGTTTCATTTACTGGATTGCGTTTCATTTATGATCAGCGGTAAGAATGTTTCAAACGCAGTGTGGTGTGATACATGATTTTTTACAAAACATGAAGTTGTTCTGTAGTCGGAGCACCGTCTGTCAGAGTTTGGCAGAGGCCACTGGAAACGTCACGTGCCCTGGGGGCTTCTGGTGTGGTGGCTGCACCCTTGGAGGCTTCTGGAAAACTCATGTGGGAGGAGTGGGTCAGGGTAATGTCCTGGGTACCTCGGCTGGATCACTGACATTGCAAAGCTGATCTCTCCCGGTTAACACTGCTCCTGGGTGGAAATACCTCCGGTACCACCACATGGGCTCTAGCTCTGGAAAGTAGCCAGCTATAAACTACAGCATGTACTGCTGCGCTTCTGCGCCCTGCCATTGTGAGGTGACCTCCTTGGGGGACACCATGCAGGTCTCCCTGTGCGCCCACGCACCCTGGCACTGCAGGATAGGGAGCAGGAGGTGGTGCTCAGCAGAAACCTGCACCGAGGGGCAGGGGAACTGCTCAAAGCTGGGCTGAGAAGATGTAACCCCTGACGAATCATCCCCAGAGGGTGGCTAATGCTAGTGCAAAGGGAGAGCAGATTCATATGAAATTCTGATCCCACGGGTGCAGCTGCCAATCCCTGGCTGACTTTGATTTCTTCTCCCAGCTGGCTCTTCGCAGGAAATCTGTGGTTTTCTTACAGAAGTATGTGTTGTGGGGTGGCTTTCTCTTGTAGCTGCTCTTTCTCTGCATTTATTGTACCCCTGCGCCAAAATGTCATGCTGAATCTCACCCAGTGTCTTCAGAAGAGAAAGGTCTTGGTTTTCCTGGAGCTGCTACTGTTCCCTAGGATGTTTTGACTGAGGGAAGAGACCATAAGTGTCTGTGCAATTAACTTTGTAATTTTGCGTTTAATCAGAGAGAAAAGGAAACTTCTAGCAGTGAAATTAAATGTGCTATTGGTGGAACAGATGTCACGGGCAAAATTCTTAATCTGCAATGCATTGTCTGTAAGAGTGTGAAATTACTCGAGAGGCATCCTATACATTTATATTTATATGCTTATTTTAATTGATGTTACAAATGTCATTACTGCTGAGTCTGTGCCATAGCTGAAGATTTGTAATTTGCTGAAATTACATAACTGTGAGGGGAGAAGACTGGTGATTCTTGTAGTGACAGTGTTCGGCTTCTCTCTCCCAATTCTTCTAGCTATTTCAATGGAAACAGCTGGAAAATCTCTATTTCCGTGAAAAGAAATTTGCTGTGGAAGTACACGATCCCCGCAGGTAAGGCTGGAGGGGGTGGTGGTAGCAGTGGGATGAATCTTTACCCAGCCTGGGGATTTGTCATCTCATGTTAGAGGATAGGGATGGGAGGTGCCTCTGAGTTCAACACAGACCCGAGTTTACTCTGGGCTTTGCAACGCTGAGCCTCATCCTGCATTTGGCAGGGCAGACTGGAGCTGGATCCAGGCTGTGGGTGATGGACAGCTAGTGCTGTGGTGTTGCAGAGGAAAAGTCTCAGCTGTACTGAGCAATCTGGAGCGACTGTTGATGTGTTAGACTTCCGGGTGTTCTCTCAGATTGCCTACAGTGTTCATCAGGGGAGCTCTTGGAGCAGAGGGAGGACCCTGTCATGGCCAGTTTTGCTCGCTTTACAAATCCCTTCCCCAAGAGGCTGCTGTAACATGCTTATGCAGCAGGAGACCTGGGAACACAGCTGGCAGGACCAGGACATGACTTTCTTGCTGACCTTCTGCCCTGGCAAGGCAAGGATGCTCCCTCTTCTGAGCTTAAGCTTTCAGGGACCCGAAGGAGAGCTCTGCAGGACTTTGGTGGGAGCTCACCCACAGGCTGATTTCTTGTGCCTTCCACTCAAGATTCCTCCCAAGAAGAAAGAGCCTTTGCCCAGGGTGAATTTCTGACTCGTCTTCCTTTCTGCTTCTGCTGCCATCCTTTCTACCTCTGGCACAGGACAGCTAGGTCAGGAGGAGCACTGAGATGCTCTGCTGATCCCCCCAGCCCCTCTGTCCTGCCTGGCCACTCCTTTCAGGATGCTATGGCAGTGTGCTTGCCCTTTCTAGGTTTATAGTGAGCCTAACGATTGGTCTTTGTGGCACAATTGTGCTGCTGAATTAAAAGGCACAGCAGTTGATACTGTCCATGTTGCAAAGCCCAACCAGAAGGGACTTCAACGATAACTTGGTAAAATAAAGGGAAGGGCAGGAGGGAGGAAGGGCAGCAGCACTGGGTGGTGGAGAGAAGGAAATGTGAAAACTCAGATCTTTAAAATAAAGGCTGAGACTTGTCTGGTTAAAAGAGAGGCGCTTGAGCCTTTAAACCTCAAAGAACTGTCTTGAAATTGCGTTTCTTTTCATCTTCTCAGAATTTCAGTGTCAAGAAGGACCTTTGGTCAGAGTGGGCTGGTAGTGCAAACCTGGTATGCAAACACTTCCCTGATCAAGTCCATCTGGGTGATGGCAATCAGTCAACACCAGTTTTACTTGGACAGAAAGCAAAGCAAAGTAAGTTATAAGGCATTTTACTGTGGGCCTAAATTTCAACACCTTTCCTGTGTATCCTTCAGTGTATGTTTTTCCATGGATTAATTGCTCCTCAGAGAAAAACTACAAATCATTTTTGTCAGCTTTTTGAGCAGTCTATTAGAGACAGTATTGTTATTTGATCCATTTTAGCCTGCCTGCAATTAAGGGCTATGGAACTGTAATCACAGAAGAGGGAATTCCCACGGTCTCAGTGTTTAATCTGCTTTTTCTTTTGTCTCCTCCTGATGTTCATTTTGAACATGATGCAAACAGCAAAGAGGTTTTGAGTTGGGAGGTGACTGGGGCTCTGGGGGCAGAGGAGGAGAGGAGTGCCAGCACAGCCCTGTGCACTGCAAGCTCCCGCTGCTTTAGCCCTTAATTTTGTGGAAGATGAGGTGTGAAATGTCATCTTCTGTGACCCTGTGTTCTGAAGTTAATTAGAGGTAACTCAATAAGGCTGGGGTTTTTTATTTATTTTTTTCTAAACTCCTTCAGGCAAAAATTCCTTCAGCCAGAAGTTTGGATGATATCGCCATGGACTTGACAGAGATGGGAACACCAAAAGTTTCAAAGCTAGTGACTTTGGAAGCAAAGAACCAGCTTATTATGGCCAGCAACGGCAGTCTGATTTCATCAGGTAATAAAATACTTCATGTAAAGATAAGGTAGTGAAGTACAGTGGGGCTTGTGTATATTGAAAGGGAAAACAAGGCTAGATGATCATAAACACAGTGACATACCCAAAGGCGTGTCTGAAACTGTAATATCAATGGTATAACCTGCTGCTTCCCCCCATGTAGCTAAAGAAATAAATAAAAATATGCTAGATGGATAACACCCATATACTCTTGGTCCATGAATAGTTTGAGACCAGTTTGTCAGTCCTTGAATGGCTGTGTTACCAAAGGCCAAGGGAGATTTGATCCAGGCTAACTCTAGGCACGTGTTCTAGGAGCTGAACTGCACTGAGCTTCCTCAAAAATATGAGCAGAGAAGATAATTGTTTCCAAATAAAGCTCAGCTTTGGAGTGGGCTTTAAATCTCTCCCTTGATGGTGGAAGAGGGGAAAAGGGGAAAGGGAAAGCGTGGCTGCCACATGTAGGTGCCTTTAGGTAAAGCCCAAATGAGAAACCTTGGTGTCTATCTTGAAAGCAGAGTCAAAGCTGAAATAGCAAGTATATTATAGATACTGCTAATGCAATGATTAATATTTTGGATAATGGGTTTAGGGGTGTATACTTGGGACTTCTTATGCTAGTATATATGTTGGGGTGGGAAAAAGTGCAGATTTCCTAAAAGCCTGCTCGCTGGATGACGCGAGAGCTGGGCATTGCCCTTTGTATAACGTGTTGTTTTTCTGGGCTGGACCGCTTTGGGATCATCTCAGCTTACTTGACCAGGAAAAAATGGCTTTTACCTGCAAATCCTCTGATGAGTGCATTTTTCAGGCTCTCAGGATTCAGAGGTTAGTGAAGAACAAAAGAAGGAGAAGATTATGGAGCTAAAGAAGAAAGAGAAACTCCTTCAGGAAAAACTGCTTCAGAAAGTTGAGGAGCTGAAGAAAATCTGCCTGCGAGAAGCGGTGAGAACTGCACCTTACACTGGGGTCAGGGAGGGCGAGCACCCTTCTCTCTTTATGGACCTTCATATGGAACCCTCTCTGTTCCCCAGGAGCTGACAGGCAAGATGCCCAAGGAGTATCCTCTCAGTGCTGGAGAGGAACCTCCCCAGATCAGAAGACGTGTTGGCACAGCATTCAAGTTGGATGACAACCTGCTCCCAAGTGAAGAGGTGAGTGCTGCTGTTTGTTTTCACTGCAGAGGTGGGGTGGTCAGACCAGTGGCCAAAGCTGCTGGTAAATAATCCATCTCTCCCCTCATTGTTTAAAAGGAGGCAGCTGGGACAGTCACTTGCATAGGCTGGGAAGTTTAGAAGGGTACCACCCTTATTTCAGCCATGCTGCCTTTGAAATGACCAGGAAATTGGCTGTTTCAAAGGCCTTAAGATCCCCTGATTTGGCCACACTGCTTAAATTTTAATGAACATTACTTAGAGAAGAGCAGGTTCATAATTCTGTTTGGCAACCCCTTTTCTGAAGCACTGATTTGTGTCACTTTGAGATTGTGTTTGAATCCAGAACGTGGCAGGGGCGTGCACTATCCCCCTTGCAAAATCAGCTGTCTGTGAGCATAGCTGTGTGACAGGTGACAGCAGGAGATTTATCTCTGGCTTAATGCGAGTTCCACCTAGGTAAAAGCTCCTTATATTGCTCAAGAAGCTAATACAAACTTTGCTGGCAGAGACTAACTCGGGAGATAGGGTAATTCAGATCTATACAGTTTCTGGACACATACCATGGCCCCCTCATTCCCCGTGAGATTTGTTAACAAGCTGTATCATCCAAGTAGTAAGTGGGCGTTGGTCTTTTACCAAAACTCGCTGCTCTGGCTCACAGGACGGGTGTAACCCGTGTCTGCAGCAAACCGATTTTATGGAGACTGCTTAAATGGAACAAAAGCCTACTGATGAGATTTAATAATGCGTTGCTTAGCACTGCTGCAGTGCCTTTCATCTGAGCATCTCAAAGTTGTTTACAAGCAATTAATTAAAGCCTCCAACTCCTTGTTACATAGGTATGGTGCTATCAGTTTCCATTTTTATTTTCTCCAAAGTAGAGAGAGACACTTTGAACGGGTGTTTTCAGGCTTGGACTCAGAGCAGGAAGTTTAGCTGTTTGTATCTGAATTTAGGTGTCTTTCTTACATCACCCAGGTTTGAGAACTTTGGACCTTTCTTAAGACATCTCCTAATCTGACACTACTCATAGAAATAAGATCTAAGAGTTTAATATGCCAAGTTTGTCTTGTGTATAAACTTTGTTGTATGTGTGTTTTGTGCACAAAATTTCACCTCATTACCACAAAAGAGATCTTCTATTCAGTAACCTTAATTGATAATTTCTACCCAGGATACAAGCAAATAACTCCTCTTGTGAATTTGCAGGATCCCGCTTTGCAGGATTTGGAGAGCAATTTTATCATACAGCAAAAGCTGGTGGAAGCTGCAAAGAAACTTGCCAGTGAGGCAGACCTCTGCAAAAATGTGAAGAAGAAAAGAAAGCAAGAGTATGTTGATGCTGTAAAAAAGCTGCAGGAGATAGAAAACTCCATAAACGAGTATAGAATCAAGTGTGGCAAAAAACCAACCCAGAAATCAACTCTTACTCTACCAGGTAAACAAGAGAATTCCCCATATTCTGATGAAAACAGGAAAAAAAAAAGTAATTTGGCTCAGTTACAAGTTTTGTTTACATCTTCCCTATGTGATTTTTATCTTCTCCAAGGCAGTTAAGTAAGAAAAAGAGATGCAATTGCTGCATCTGATATAAGTGCACTGCTTATAGGCTGAGGGCAGAATAAGCTGCAGTTTTAGGAACAAGTGGAGACAAGTTCCAGCACCAGGTAGACTGAAGGTGCTATACTTAGAAAGGAGCATCTCAGCCGAAACTGGTGTGGTGTCTGAATTCATGGTGCATTGAGTGCAGCTGTATGTCTGAGCTGCCAGATGCAAGATCTATTTCCCTTCTTTTCTGCAAGGCTTCAGTTCTAGCAAAAACAGCATGTGTGGTTTTTTTCACGGGAACAAGGAAATCAGGATCACAGATTTTGTTTCTTGATTAAAAATTCCCCATTTCCAAGGAGAGACGTAAGCAAAGCTCAAGACTTTATGAATGCTCACAGTGGCAAACAGGTTTTTGGCTAAATCCTTTTGCCAGTGGTGAGCAGAGTGAAAGCAGATATCCTTGGCCCCTCTGTTCTGCAAGTGTGATTCTCCTCAGGAAGGTGGGTTTCTTGCCACTTCACAGGATAAAACATGGAAACTTGCCAGTATCCAAGCCAACTGAAGGAGTTTGGGAGTAGTAAAAGCTCATAGGTATTGCAGGCTCTTCTAGTTTCTGTAGTGAGTAACAGTTTTAGGACATGTTTTACTTTTCCTCTCTGTGGAATATATATGTATAATTGTTAATGTTTCATGGATTTGTTTTTCCCCTTTTGTCCCAGAAGAAATGCTGTTCTGTGAGATTAGTGTTTTGTTTTTTTTTCCTGGGAGTTACAAGGTGGGAAAGAAAATGCAAGCTTTTTCTCCTGTTGATATTGATACCCTTGAGATGAAACCTCTTACCAACACATCTTTTCCCCAGAGGAGATCCTTCTCCTGTGCACTGCCAGGTTTCTGTTGGGGAAATCTTCCCCATGTCCTGTTGCCATTGTGAGTTTGGTTTGGTTTCTTACCCAACACAAACCACGGCAGCACTGGACTATCCATCATCACAAAGTGCTTATTCTGAAAGGCTGATGATTGCTATTTAATGTGGTTCAGCTAGTTCCCGATTGACGGAGATGAGGAAAACATCTGGTTTCCCAGTCTATTGCTCACCAGATTTGATACTAATTGTGGGAGGCCCTGTATTACCTGGGACATGTGATGTGTAATAACAACCAGGAAGCTACTGAAGACCCATGAGCAGTGAGAGCCCTGTGAGGCAGCATCCGTGCACAGTCGCTGCTGTTTGTGGCAGGCAGATTTTTTTTGTCCTGTTGTGCAAACAAGCAACTTAAGAGTTGGCCCTTGCACATTGAGCCCATCATTTTGCAACATTTGATACATGATGTGGTGGTTGGCTGCCTGAGAAAGGTGGGCACAGCCAGAAGAGACTAGATTCCATATCTCAGAGGGTCTTCCTGAGACAGAAGATATTTCACCAGCAGCTTTAGCTACATTTCTTCCAGTTCCTGACTCTTGCACTGCAGCGTTTCTTTGTTTACCTGAAGCAGAACTGTCATTTTCTTCCGCAACTGATTTATGACTTTTCCCCACTCCTAACGGTACTCTCGGGCTCAAGGTACAGGGTTTCAGAAGACTGAGTAATGATGAGTCATTTTCATCTGTGAATTTGAGGAATGACTCGTTGGAAATAATGTATTAAATAGTAACATTGATTTATTGAATCAAACCATAGCTATTTTTAACCCAGCCCCCTAGGGAGGGGAGGTGAAGGATATACTGGACTGTCTCCTGCTCCCCGTGTTTCCCTCTCCCTTTCCTTTGCTTTGTCTGTGGCCCAGAGTTTCCTCCACTTTTGCAGGGAATTTTCACAGATTTAGAATTTAAATTCAGTACACTCCTGTATGTTAGCATTGCAGACCCTACATGAATCCAGCAGTGCAGCTGCCCACTGGCTTTTTTTTTTCCCTTAGGTAGGATTTTTTTCTAGCCTAACTGGGCCCAGTTCCATTATTTCACCACCATGTGGTCAAACCCACATGAATAAGCTCCCCTGAAGCTTTTCGCCAGTGTTGAGTTGCAAGCAGAGTTACAAGCCATCCTCGGTGGTCTGACAAGTCCCCTCAGGGCAGGGACAAGCCCTGATGTTTTTCTGTTCTTGAAAAGCTGCTCTCTTTACGGGCTTGCTGTAACCAGACCTTTCCTTGTATTGAATCACGACAGCAAGGGAGCAGCAGACGTGTTGTGTTCTCATGATGAGTGATGGAGGAAGCAGGTGTCATACATGAAGTGGCTGCCACCATCTTTTTTTGTTGCTTCCTCTCCCTCTTGCATGGAGGTTTGTGTAGACTTTTTACCCCACCAGCATTGTATCTTGCCAGAAACAGCCTAGAAACAGGTTTTTCTGTGGGTTAATTCTCTCTTGTGCTGCTTTTTATGACCAGACTAATTCCTCTGCTGCTCCCTTCTAAACCTTAGCAGGGACAGGGTGTTTCTGAGCAAGTGCTTGTGTGTGATACGAAGGTGAGAGGGCAGGCAGGTGCAGTAAAGCACTTTGGAATAAATAATAAAATGAAAAAGAAACAGTAAAAAGAATTGCGGTGTTCATACAACATTTAACTGCTCTGTGTTGTTGGAGTTTGTGAGAACTTGATGGAAATAGGTAACATTATTCTGGATTGATATTAATTTAATTGAAACAGAATTTGTGTGTTGATGAAATATTCAAAAGTGAATGCCAAGTTTCAAAAGGCTTTTCCTACCTACCTGGTTGGATTTCAGGTGTACCTAAAGGAGTTTAGGTGCTAGCAGCCAAGATCTACATGTCTGTGTAGGTTCCTGACTCCTGTTGAAGCACCAAAACACCCTCTGAGATCTGTTGGAAGCTGGGTGGAAAATACCTTTGTAGATCTTGGCCTGATTCCTGCTGCAGCTGAAAAAAAAATAAAAATCTCCTTTGATAATTACAGAGGTAGCTTGCTGAACAGCAGTGAACACAACTAGGTCATGATATCCTCCAAAGCAGGTCTATCTTTGGGCTGTTGAGGGCTAAGGTGTGCAGGTTGCAACGTTACAAGTAGCAGCTGGCTCTGAAGCTGTGGAAAATAAACTGTGATATTTGGAAATTGATGTTTGGTCTCCTGTACTTAGTGGTTTTTTTTTATTCACAGATGATATAATTCCATCTGAGAGCAGTTCCCTGTCCGATACAACCACCTATGATGATGGTATGTTGCTTATTCTTCTCTTCCTGTGAATTGTGACTGTTCAGAGAGATTCCTTTGACTTAATATCTTTTAGCCTACTGTTTTGTTGATTTTTGATGACAAATTACTTCACAGCAGAGGAAAAAAGAATTTAGTCAGGAATGTCTGTCCTCATAATAGGTTAGTTATTGAAAGTTTCTGCTCTGTGAGCTAATCTGAGTTATCTTTAGTGAAGGCATTTGGTTTCAACGTGACCAACCTGCTTGCTGAGAGCACTGTGGAAGTCAAATATTTCAGCCTGAAGACCTGGCCAGAGGTGGTAGATGAGCAGCTGGGGGACTTTAGGAGCTGGGAGGATTTTCCCAGCCCTCTGTCCTCACAGCTACTATAAAACTTGGAAAAAGGTAGAATTGTCCTAATATTAACAATCTGTTTATGTTTGTTACCTAGTGATCTTGCATGGGTATGGTGTTTGCTCAGCTTATTCATTTCACAGACACACCCACAGACACACATTCACACCCTGTTCCACAAGGTGGAAAGGACTTGACTCGCCTCTCCCTTAAACTGGATAATCACCATCTGGGGACAAACATCATCTAAATTATTACTCACTTTTCAGTTAGGGCTTGATTCTGATCTCACTTTGTCCCAGTTTAGACTTTTACAATGCATCTGGTGCTTTCAAATGGAGTTACACCTGATTCCTGCTTGTACAAGTAGAAGTAGAGCCTGGGCTTTGGCTTGTGAACGTGTTCTGTGATGCTCATCCTGCATTTATATGTATTAGTTGGAGTTTCCTGTTGGCTCTGATGGGACCTGGGTTGTGCCCTAAGCAAAGTGAGAACAAGGATCAAACCAGCATCTTCCCAATTGCCTTCAGCCAAATGTGTCTGTCAGTTGGCTTTGCTCATTCAGTCGCTTTTGAAGTCAGTTCCTTTTAGGTTGTATTTCAAAACTAATTCTTCAAATGCCATTTTCAAGGAAAGAGCTGGAAGGTGGAGGAGAGGAACTGGCATTTGCAGAAGCTGCACTTGCCTGCTGGGCTCTGGGCGGGCTTGTGCTGCAAACAGGTGTTTTCCTGAGGAAGTTACACTTTTTGATCTGGCACAGCCCCAACCTGGGTGTTATCTCTGTACAAGCTACCGCCATGTCCTGTCCACACAGAGGAGAGCTTGGTACAGGCAGGAGAGCCCTTCTAGATTCCCAGCTTCTGTCACATCTCTGTAGTGCACAGTGTTTCTGCTTAGGGGCTACAGACTTGCATACAGGGCAAAAATATCAAGGATTTTGCTAACAAAATACATATTCCTTTCCAACAGTCAGTGAATCAGTTCCTGTGCCAGCACAGAGACCCGGCTCTGCACAGCTTTCTCCAAGACTTCCTCCACCAAAGTCCCTTGGGGTGGAGAGAATTCATCTCAGAAAGTCATCCATAAATGATCAGCTCTTGGAAACCAGACATTCCAGGTAAGGCATGTCTCACTGCCACCCTGCTCTCTGCCTTGCTGCTGTGAGCTCCTTCTTGCCCTTGCCAAGACTCCTGTTACTAGAGGTGCTCCAGCAAAGCCTGCTGCCTCCACACTTCTCTGCAATTACAGGCTTTGGTGATGAGAGCTAAATTTCTTTTTCAGTACAGAAGTGTGTATAAGTAGTTGTCACAGCCCCTGGAATTGTAGGGTAGTGTAGTTTTGTGAAGAGATTTGAGACAGGTGAAAAATTTAATAGCAAGGGCTGTATTTATGGAATTGCTTGTTCCCAGCAGTACTGTCACCCTTTGTTTCTGTGGTTTATTTATGGTATTAATTAAACAGCTCATAGTTTTCCTGGTGACTGTGCTTAATGGCTTCAGGTAACACCAAACCATATCCATCTCTCCTGACGGTATCAGTATTTCAGCAGGTCCATTGTCAAAGCAGTCAGAATTTGTGTAAGTCCTGATGGGCAATTCTTCATGTAGAAGAGTTACTGGGATTCAACCAGCTACCATCAGTAGTGCCAGCTGCAGTGGCCTGCTGAGTTTCCTGTATGTATCCGGGGGGGTTGTGCTCCTTTGTGAGCTAGAAGAGCAGTTCCATGGAGTGCCTCCCTAGCAGTAGCTCTGCTGATGTTTGTGTGATCATGGTATACAAGACTGATCTGGTGCTAGTTGTTCTCAGTTTGAGAATTCCTACTCATCTTGATATTTCTTCATCCGTCTGGCATCAGCAGGTTGTTGAAGGCATGCTTAAAAATGTTGTAAAGTTTTGGACAGTGTCTTGGCATTTTTCTCATTAGGTCCTCAATAGAAGCAGAACACTCTTCCACATGAAGTTCAAGAGTTGGATTATAGCCATATGTAACCATTTAGCTGCGATGCGCTTCATTTTAAATCCCAGTTCCTTTGCCTCTCTTACCTGCTCTGACTCTTCTGCTTCATACTTCTGTCTTCTGGCAGCAGCTTTTCCTACCAGTCATCCTGTGAGGCCCTCCCTCGAACCCCAAGAAGGAGTTAAATTTTAATTCCTGTTGAACAGTTTTGTTCTTTAAATAAAGAAGCACATCCACTTAGTTTTTTCTGCCCTTGGTTTTGTTTCTTCAAGGCTTCAGGTGCACATATTGTGCGTGTGGTGACTTACAGTATTTAACCTTCATTACAGGGATCCACTTTCAACTCACAGCAGTCCTTACCGAACTCTGGACCGGCCACCCCAGCCCCATGGTGGGAGAAGCATGCCTACAACCCCTGTGCTCACACGCAACGCCTACAGCAGCAGCCACTTACAGTAAGGGGACTTTGTTTTAAGTGCAATAAATAGAAATAAAAAGAAATGGTGTTAAGAAGGTAAAGGGTCCTTTGTCACTCAGCTTTCCCTACAGCAAGGTCAGGCTCTCAAAATGTTTTTCCTGGATATTGGAGGCACAAGTTTAACATCAGGCACTATGTCCTGCCACAGTCCTGCATGGCTTTGTGACTTGTGAGAGCACTTTTGCCAGTACAAACACTGTCTGGGAAGACAGCAGCACGCACAAATGGGTGTCTGCAAACCTAGGAGTGAGCTGGAAGCTGGCACACAAGTCGTGCCTATCTGATCATGAAAGACTATAGGAGAAAGGTCATTTTCAGCTTGGCACCTATAGGGAGTTTTAACAAATAATTCTTGTTCAAAAAGTTTAAGTAAAATACTTGTAAGATAGCCAGAATTTATTTCACATTTCCATTGTAGCCTCATTTTCTAACAGAGCGAGGCTTATGAAATTGTGCTGTCCATCAGCTAGTGGTCTTCACACAAAAACTTGTTCATGAGCTGACAGATATCTGCAGTGGATTACATTCCTGCAAGCTTCCTGAAAAATGAAGTGGCCAGGTAGAGGAGAGAGGTCCCAATTAGTGCCCTTTCTATGAGAAGAGAGCTGCAGTCTGAGCTGACCTGTGTCATTAGACAGCTGAGAATCCATGCTGGGGAAAGAGAGACCTTAAAAGGTCTTACAATGTTATCAAGAGCTCACGGTTTATTTGGCAGGGGTAATGCAGCTTTGAGAGACAGCCACAGGAACCCAGTCTTCCTACGTTCTGCTACTTGCTCAGTTACTTGTGTAGCCTTTACCTACTTAAAAACTGAGGGAGCCCTCTTGTAAATCATTACATTATGAGAGTTTGTGAGCTTTGGTGCATGTATCCCTGCTACAGATTAGCCTTGTTCACCATGATAGACTTCCGAGATCTCCCCTACTGTTGCAGAAAATCAAGATTTCAGCCAAGGCGAATTTTGTGCCACGTAGATATCCTCTGTGGAAAGATAAGACTGTGTTCTGTACTGTGCTTTGATTGGGAAGGCAGTGAGCCTGACTTGCTCACGCGTGCACTCTCCACCTCTCTGTGTATGTTTGCATGTGACTACCTTCAGCAAAACGACATCTGTGTTGTTTCAGGCCAGATGTTTCCCCTCACCACTGCCGGCAGCGCAGCGGAAGTCTGGAATCCCAAACCCACCTGCTGTCCGAGCCTCCTGCAGAAAAGGCAGCCTTCACCCTCTCCAAGTCCCAGCGAAGCAGCAGCACAGAGATCCTCGATGATGGATCGTCCTACACTAGCCAGTCAAGTGCAGAGTATTACTGCGTGACACCTACTCCCAATCCATATTACACTACTCAGACACTTGACAACAGGACCAGGGGTCGAAGACGGTCAAAGAAACAAAACATGTCTGCTGCAAGTTCAGGAAGTATGCCAAACCTTGCCCAGAAGGATGTCCGCAATGGTGTCTACCACAAAAGTCAGGAGCCGCCTTCCTCTAGTTACTATATTTCTGGGTATTCCCCGTACACTGAATCTGACGTTTATTACAATGGAGGATATGTTTACGAGAGCGATACTGAGGGACAGTACAGTGTCAATCCTTCCTATCGCTCGTCGGCACATTACGGCTATGACCGTTACAGGGAATTCAGGTCTTACCACGAGGATGATGTGGACAGAGTCCCGCACAACCCATATGCAACCCTACGGCTTCCAAGGAAGCAAGTTGTGAAAACGGAGCATATAACCAAAAACATTCACAAGGCCTTAGTTGCAGAGCAGCTCCGTGGTTGGTACCAGCGTGCCTCCAGTCAAAAGGAGCAGGGTCATAGCCTGCAGGCAGGCTTTGAGTCTGACAGAGGATCTCAGAGGAGTTTGGGCTTTGCTGGTCTGCAAGTGCCATGTTCTCCTAGCAGTCGGGTGTCATCTTTCTCTTCAGGTAATGTCTGATTTCTTCTGTGCTGTCTGGTTTTGTAAGTCCCTGCCGTGCATCAAATTCTGCCCCTGTGCTGCGCTGCCTTGAAGTCAGCAGAGTAAAAGCCAAGGCTAGAACTCTGTCCTGCAAGATAGATGAGGAACTGGATAGGATCTTGGTGTTCCATGCTTGGGAGGAAAGACTTGCTTGTTGCTTTCTGCTATGGCTGGAACTGCCTTTCATTCTTTGCGAGAGCCTATGTGTTTTCAAACGGGCATCTTTACCAACAGCCTTGATGGCCTCCAAAATAAAAGTCTTACTGAAGAGATTCCCTAACTCCAGAATACCACTGGCACAGTGCTCACCTCCCTACAAGGCTTGGAAATCCTATTTTGCATTTGCATTGTCTGCACGTGTGTCCTGCAGACACCCACAGAGATTGCTACTGAGAATTGCTCATTTGTCTCAGCTGACTTAGCTGGAGAAAGATCTAATTTGCTGTTATATTTTTTTTAATTCCAGCATCTTCTGCAAACACTGCTGGGAACTGGCGCAACCCCCTTGCACTGGGACTTTCAGACTACGATGCGTTGTCTCATTCCTCTTATGCCAGCTGTTATGGGAATGTTTATGGCAACCTTCCTTTGCAGAGCAGGTGAGTAGAGTGTATCAAGATTTTCTGCCCTTCCTCCTGCTGCCTTCCTACAGGCTGTTAAAACTTAGGAGAAAAACAGCTTGATTTCAAAGGGCTGGGATGAAGAGTAATTATAAAATCTGATTTTGTGAGAGCAAGTCTTTTCTGCATGGAGTAGATCACTATACCACTGACACTCAAGGAAGGGGAAGCAGTCATAGTGAAGGATGAACTCGGTCGTTGCGCAGCCTTTTTCTCTGGCTGATGCTGGACCATCAAGGATCTGGCACTCCCTGGTAGCTGCAATGCTCAGAGCAGTGTTGCAGGCAGAGTACCCTCCGAGCACAGTCTCGCTCACTCCTTGTGACAGGAGGTGTCTCCTGCACCCCATCAGCAGGACAGTCCTGTTGTGTTTCTGCAACTGTAGTGCCTGTGCTGATAAATTTTTGGAAAAAAGAGGAAAGGAAAGACCTTTCTCCAACCTCATGTCTGAGTGCTGGCATTCAACGATGATACTGTGTCTGCCAAGTGCATCTCACCTGGCAAAGCTTAACCCAGGAACCAGGTGGGATGTGCAGCTTTTTGCAGAGCTGCCCTGGTCATGGGGGCTCTTCTACGGACCGTGGAGAGCCCAGCATCTGCTTTGTCCTTGCAGAAGTTCCTGCAGTGCTCTCACTGCTGCTTCTTGGTGTGCTCAGTCTCTTCCTCCTGCTATCATACGCTGGCTGTGAGGACAGAGACCTTCTGTCCAGGGGAATGACTCTGCCCTCACACATGCCACCAAGTTTCAGTACGCTTATGCGAAGTGTAGCCAGCAGTAGTAAGAACCTCATGTTTGTGCCTCCTGCTTTGCAGGTTGCAGTTGGCACTTGCTGCCAGGCTGACTTGGGTGAAATTACTGACGTTTTAATTTTGTTTTAAAATAAATGAAAGTGTACAAAAAGATGTAAAAGCTTCTGCTAATTCTTTGTTTCTAAGCTAGATGCCATGGGCTTTTTTATTGCAGTGCTTAGATCTATAGCAACAATGTTTAAAAAGATAATTTCTACTAATTTCTTAACTTCCTATAATTGGGCTTTGAAAACTCCGCTTATTTTGGCAGCTTTGTGTAATGAGGTTTATTAGCTATTAATTTTCTGTATTCTGAACCACTTGTCTGAGCGTTCATCTGTTTTATTTTCTATTTTAATGTGATTACGGCAAATGAGAGATCGATAGCCCTGCAGGCTTGACAATTTTAAGCAGCTGAGATCCTGTTGCACACAATTACAGCACATAAACTGGGTTTGTGTTTGGATCCAAATGACACTGGGGCAAACTCAACAATAACCAGCCCGTTTCTCTTGTTATAAGTGAATTGTTTGTAGTATTAGTTGTGATAGTTCGAGCCTGAGAGAGTCGCATGAGTTGGTGCAGCACTTGGGGGTCTGGGGAAGCCCCTGAGGTCTTGCTGCTCACTGATGCCCTGTCTCTCTTACAGAGCGTATGCGGAGTCGAGCCAGCTGGGCGGCGATGATGAGGGCCAGTTGGATGAAGACTTGCACAGCAACGAGCAGAGGTTATTCTGGCATGAGGATTCAAAGCCCGGGACACTCGTGTAGACCACCTGCAGCCCCACATTCGTACCCTTGCGTGCCTTGCACAAAATGCTGTGACTCTGAGGCAGATCTCGGGGGGAACTTCCAAACGGAAGAAGAAAAGGAAGCAGGCTGTTTTGCTGGGAAAGATCAAATTCAGCGTTAAGAGGGACTGTAGCAAAATGACAAAGTCTTACCCCGAATGGCGTTTCTTTCTGAATCCCGATAGCCTACGTGAGCCAAGGCAAACCACAGTTGAATCTATGACTACATGCAGCACTTGGTTGAAGTATTTATATTTAGCAAGCACTTTTTTGGAAGATGGGAAGGTGTTGAAGGCAAACCTCAGAGAAAAAAAAAATGTGAAAAGGAGACCCTTATGGAAAACCCAGAAATTCTAGGAGCACAATTCTGATGTCTGAAAGAAGAAATGAAAATTTATTCTGCCATGGCTTATGATGACCTGGAAGGACTTTCATAAGCTTATGAAGGATAGATACTGTATGTATGAGTGAGGCAAAGGGTGACTTAGTCAGTATTGGACCATTACTTGAAGGAAGGATGGATTTTTTTTTTATGGAGGTTTGAATGAGTTTATGCATTTTTTGGGGTGTTGTTAAGAGTGTTTGTTAGCACCACAAGCAAGTTCTGGAAAGAAAAGGATTTGCTGATGCAATATATCATGTAAAACTATAGGCAGTTGTGGATTTTGGAAACAGAAGCAGTAAACTTTAAAGTCTCTTTTCCATGATAAAGTGTAAAAAAAAAAAAAAAAACCAAAAACCTCCCATTTAATAACCTTTCCATGGTACAACTTCACTGTGTGGAGGAGTAGGCAAATTTTCACGGTGGCTGCACAGCAACCCCGTTCATCGGGTGACGATGACGTTTTGCTCTGCCACGGCGAATCGAGGATCCGCAGCGGCAGCTCCAGCGATCACACGGCGAACAATGCGATTGTTAATGGCCAGTATTTTAAGGTGGATGCAAACACAAAACAGCCAAGTGGGTGCCTTAAAATTGAGGGGCATTAGGATTGTACCGCGAGTCATCTGAACTGCCAGGTGCGTTGCAAAGTCACTAAGTGACAACAGCATTTTCACGAAACCATTTGTGTAGGAAAAAGAAAAGTGCGACTGCAGTCTCTAAGAGGGATAAACCTACCTCATGTCATCCATCTGTAGGAGCCAACTGGCATGGGTTATCTTGCGTGATTTCCAGCAACTCGTTTGCATATGGTAAAATCTCTCGTTTCTCAGCTGTACTGTGCTTCAGGTTTCCATAAATGGTGCTCGTTTGTTTTGGTTTGTTGTTTTTTTTCTTTTATACACAGGATTAGTTACTCCTTGTTCATATTGTGAATAGAAAAGTTTCTGATCAACTTTTTTGAAGTTTTTTACCAATATTCCAGAGCATGTAATATATACAGAAGGACACACTTGTTAAGCTGGTACTTAGTGGTTTGTATTATTAGAGTCGCCATTTGGAATTAAACGAACAAAAACAAAATAAAAAATAACTTATTTCCTTGGTTTTGCATATTTGTATAGCCTTCTAGAAATGCGAAAGCTCTTTTTGCTTATTCTTTTACTACTTCTGAATTTTTTAGACCTATTATTTTGTATAGGTCAATAAACTAAAAAGTGTGCTACCAAAACCACTTCAGCATTCCTCCTGTTTCTACTCGACTGCTTGGAAGAGTGCAGTGTGTGTTATTTCAGGGCTTTAGAGTGTGTAAATCATTGTAGGCTGATTTCTTTTGGCCCTTGGCTGGGGGAAGCTTGGCCCAGGGCAGTTCAGACCCTCCCAAAACACGTCTGCAGGATGGAAGGAGGCAGGAGTGCTGCTTGGTGCCTTTTCAGGGGTCTCTCCAGCACAGCTGCCCAGAGAGAGCTGAGCTGGGCTCATTCAGCATCCCTCATAGGGGGGGGTCACTGCAGGACCCAGGACCTGCTGCCCAGCCTCAGCCCAGCAGTGATGCACAGACAGAAGTTGCCTCATGTTTCTGGAAATATTTCTGGCTCTCATCTATCCTTGCACTTAAGTTGCTGCAGCCTTTTCCATTTGGAGCATGGCTCTTGAGGTATGTGGTGTTCAACTGCTGGGTCCTTGGAGTTTGTTCTCTCTAGCACCCACCTTTCTGGAAGAGCAGCTTGGCTTCTGGATGTACAACTGCTTTTGCACCCTGGTCACCAAGCAATTGAGACTATTCAGTCTCTCTTCAGAGTTACTTATTTCCTACTTTTTGTGGCATCCATAAGCTTCACCACCACTAAATCACATGCTTATTTCCAGATTGCTGCTGAAAATAAGTGAGAACTTGCAGATGTGCCCACTAAAAACGCCCCCATAATATCAGATTTTTCCAAGTATTTTTTGAGGTTTGTCTGTTGTCAAGTTCTTCATTCATTGAATCGTACTCGCTGCTGTTACAAAACACTGGAGTTTTGAGCAGGGAGCTGAGTAGTACAAAGTCCAATATCTTGCCCAGAACTAATGGTAGTGGTGCAGGCTGGTGGCTTTTTATCAGCACTCCCAAAGCTTTTCATTTGAAAAGGGAAATGAGGTGTGTAACAAGGTCTGTGCCCCATTTAAAGCATTGTTTGCATTTGTTTATTTGAATGCTGTAGCCGCTGAGTTTTGTATTGGCTTTCCTGTTAGCGTTCAGGATTTAGCTCAGTCTAACACATCGGTGTTGGCACAACGCTGGCACTCGGCCTGGCCTCCCAGCCAGGACAGGAGCAGGACAATTTTGGACGATGTTGTTGAGATGGGAATTTGAAGTGGGTTTGGGCTGAAGATGATTTTCTTCTATTGGGGGATATTGGGCATAAAATCTCTAGTGCCAGAGTTCAGAGCCTTGTGCAGCTTCCAGCAAGTAAGAGCTCAGCTGCAGAGGAGCTGGAAACCGAAGAGCAGCAGCCTGCCAGGTGCAGCACTTGTAACCCCTTGTGTCATACTCTGCATGCTGAGCCCTGCTTGAGCTGTGCTCTCTTAACTTCTGTCAAGAGTGGAAACACAGCGTGAAGAATGAGGCCCAGAAGATGAGAGAGTTAAGATCCAATTTGTCTTCCTCAGATGTTGCCTGGGGCAGGTAGCAAAGGGCTGGGGTTGGCTTTGAGTGGCACAGAGAAGGAGAGGAAGGGTACAACGTGCCTGTGGGACCTCATGGACATTACCAACCGGGGAGCTGGTGATGCTGCACAGCTTGTACAACACCCCGTTTTGGGCAGTGGTTCCCCAGGACCCTTAACTTTGCATTTTGCAGATCTCCAGTTTGCTTTGTTGCAGTGCATTTCTGGGGCAATGCTCTGATGCATGGGTATGACTGTTGACAGAGACTAGCTCTGTATAATGCAGCTGAAGAGGTAATAAAGAAATAGGTGTAATTATCATATTCGTTCATAGCTGAAATACAAATCGCCTGTGCTTGGTTTGTATTCCTACCTCGCCTGTGTTGTTCAACCTCAGCCCTTCCTTACCAGGATCACTGAGGCCATCTGGTGACTGACCAGGAGCACGGAAGAGAAGAGCCTTCCTGCTTCTCCTGCTTTCTGAAACCTTTCTTGCCCCTTTCAATATGAAGAATTATTTAAAAATTCTCATTTAGTCTGATCCAGAACAAAGCCAAGAGCCAAACAGTGTGAAACGCCGACGTAAAACACCCACAGACCCCCAGGGTTTGATTTTATAGGGTCGCAAACATCTCTCACTTCAGCAGGCAGAACTTGCTGCTGACCAGATGAGTGCGGAGGGGCGATAGGAACCCCCATGGAACCGCATTTCTGCGTGCTTTCTGGCTGATGGATGAAGAAGAAAAACCAGTCCTTGCCAGGAATCCTTAAAAAGGCATTAGGGTCCTGTGCTAAAATAAGCTGTGCCTGATGCTTTTTATTGCTGCCTGCTTTTTTCTCTGCTGTTTTGAACAGGAACGCTTGGAGATGTGGGAGGATAAACTCCCGTGGGAGCTGCCACAAGCCCTGCAGGAGGCCAGTGTCTGATGTTCCTCCAGCACAGGGGCCAGGAGCCCCCTCCCCAAGCACAAGCAAATCTTACAAGGCCACAAATCTTTAAAATTCACCTGAATATATTTGTGAAACTGGTTGGCCAAGGTGATTGAATCCATGAGGTGAGCCTTGAAGGATTTTGCTCACTTTTCATTTCTAATCTTGGACTTAGCTTAAAAGGTGAGAGAAGTAGCAGCAACGTGTTGTATGCAAGTTCTGGACCTCTCCTGTGTGGGTGAGAAGCCTCCATCCACCGTGGCCCTAAAATGTTTGTAGGAAATCCCACAGAGGCTGCAGGTTTGCTCCATCTCCTGGGCTTTGGGGGCTAGTGCAGGAGGGCAGCTTCTGCAGGTGGCTTCTGAGCCTGGGGAGAAGCTCCCCATCAATGTGCTTGCCTGGTGTTTTGTGGATAGGTTAACACTTCTCCCAAGAAGATTTCTGCTTTCTGTGCTATTCTTTGATCTCCTTTGTGCTTTTTCGTCATGCTTGATGTAATTTCTAAGGTAGAAAGCTGAGAGTTTTGGTTACAGCAGGGCCTCACACAACTATTGAAGCCTTTCAACTCAAAGCAAGTAGAAGCAAACTTTTAATTGTATATATTGTAGGTCATGGTTATTAATTTAAGTCAAATTATCTCTTTTTCCATGGATTTTTTTTTTTCCCTAGAGATTTTTTACTAGGGGAAAAACTCGCTGTCCTTAGGGAAACGTATCTTGCTGGTAACAGAAACTTCCTTCAAATGACTTCTGTCACTTTTTGAAGCTGTTTGAGATAAATATGGTGGGGGAAAAAAAAAATTTTTACTTCATTTTGCAAATGTGCAAAGACAAAAATAGTTCTGTTTGCTTTTTCTTATTGCACTACAATGGGTGTTGTGTCTCTCCCTGCCACACCCCTGGTTTTTGCCCTTGTTCTCATGCTGAAGATACCTGTCTGCTGGTACTGACTGCACAGAGAGCCCAGCATTGTTCCTCTGATCAGTTGGGATAATCCTGCTTTCTAAGGAAGTGAAGCAATGAATGTGGTATTTGTGTAGAGCAGGGGAAGGGGACCTACAGCTCTAACCTGGGGGCAGCCTTCGTTAGGACTGATTAGTGTTTGGATTTATGTAATGCAGGTAACTCTGCGTAGACAGGTGTTTGATGTTTCACCAAGCAGTAAAATAATGGACCATCATTGTGGCATAGATGGTGTTGCTGGGGGAAGAGATGGGGCTGCACATGGCATCCGTTTGCGTTTTCAGATACAAACTTTGAACGGTGGGTTTCGCTGTGGCTGGTGCTTCCAGTAATGGTCCCTGCCCACACTGATGCATGGTTGGGACTTCGGAAACTCTGGTTACTCTCAAAGTTTGACCTCGGGGTTGATCCCACCATAGGCCTGACAGAGGAAGTAGAGGTAACTGTACATATTGTCATCCACCCTCTTTCCCTCCTGTTTAGTGCTCTCTCCACCTGCCCTGTCCCATCATAAATTGGCCAAGCACCCTTGTGTTCCAGGACAGCGTGTCTGCAGCGCCTGGATGAGCTTCCTCTCATTCCCAACGTCACTGTGATGCCCGTGCTACCAGTGGGTAAGGGCAGTGACACCCTGTCTGATCCCCACCCCCCTGCCTTGTATGGCAGGACCTTCCCTTTCCCCTCATTGCTGTTATCCATGTGGTCCTAAATCTGTGTCTCATCTCCCAGGACAGGATTTATCATCAATTGCCCCATGCTCTGACACAGTATGGCAAACCTGATGTGATGTTTCCTCCTTGGTAGAGGGGATGATGTGAGTTGTGATGGCTGTTGGTAGCCCAGGAGGACACAGGACACAAATGTCACGGCCTTCATGAAAGAGAAGCAAGACCTTTATCCAAGAAGCAGCTCCTTGCCATCCATCCAACATCATTATCTGTGTCTGTCCCTCATGAAGGGAATCATTATAAATCCTTCAGCAACTCTTTGACTGCAGAGTGACATGCCCTGTCTCCCAGGGCATCTCTTCCCTGTCTCAAGCCCAGCAGGCATGAATCTCAGTTTATATTTAATCATTAGAGTGTCATCAAAGAGCTGCAGATGGAGAAGAGTTTGCAGCCAGCAAGGGCTCAGCTGGAGTAACTCTAGAAGAAACTCTTCCACCTGTTCCTGGGCTGGGGTTAGGGAAGGACATGCCCTGTGTGTACATAAAGAAATCGCCCCGTGGCCTTGCCAGCATCATTGCCCATGGGCATGTTTTAGTGGCAAGAGGAGTAGGAGGTATGGGGCTGGGATGAGTCTGGATGCTATAGAAGAAAGATCCACCTTATGCTTAATGCGAGGGTTGACATTATTTCCTAGAACAACTCCATTTCTTATCTGATCTGGCTTGTGTTGCAGTCAAAGTTTCATGTAAATGTGGAGATGATCGCTCCTTCAAAAGGTTTTGTTGGTGGCTGTTGCTCCTGGAAGAGCCCTCGGTGTTGTGTTATTCCAGTTCTGATTTCATAGTGCTGCCACGCAGCGTTCGGAGGGAAACTATACATTTGGCTGAAAAAGGGAGAGAATATTTTACAGTTTAACTCTAGCCAGTGGTTTTAGTGAGAGGCTTTAGTCACTCCTAAGGCTCTGCCTTGGAAACACAAAGCATGGGTAACTTGTAAGAGTAAAGGGAGAGTTAATAATAAATAACTGGTAAATTGCACACGTTGCTACGGGTAGGTTTTTATGCAGATTGCGGGGTGAGCAGGTATCTTCTGTGAGGGCCCAAGCTTGCATTTCTGCTGTATTGTGTTTCTGAGCCTGGGAATAATATGCCCTCAGTTAATAACAGTAAATATTTGGGTAGGTGCCCTGTGTAATGCCCGTGGGTGACTCAGTGCTGCATCTGCCTGCCCTGCCTTGTGTTCTGGGCAAGCTGTGGCCATCAGATAGGAGCCAATACTGCCCCAGGTCTCCATCTCTGGGCAGTCGCTGGCACAGAGGGTTGGTGACCCCCTTTGATAGCCATAGCCAGCCTTGCCTTTGTCCCAAACCAGGTGAAGCCACATTGGGGCAGCTCAGGGCACCTTTTGTGTTTGCCCATATGTGAAGAGTCCCAGGCAAAGCTGTAGCTTGGTCCCTGAAGTGATGGTGAGATATTTAACCTCCCTGCAAGAACTGCCTGTTCCACATAAAATAATAGAATTGCTCACGGTCTTTCTCAGGTCTGTTTTCATTCACCACAGGCAGGTTTTCATCTGTTTGGCAGCTGCTACTGCTGTACTTTGGGAAGATGAGGCAATGAACCATCACCCAGGGGTGAAAATGTTCAGATACCTGGAATTGCTTTAGCAAAGCCATGTAAAATCCCATGAGCTGGGAAAGTACCATACCAAGTTAACAGGGGCATAACTAGTGCTGAGTGTGTTTTGCCGTGGATGGTGGGTGAGGTGTAGTGTTGTTCATTGGCAAGCGAGCACAGAAACTTGGGCTTTGAGGGTGAAACTTTGAACATGTTTTGTCTCTGAATAGGGCAAAGGTTTGCCTTGGGTCAGCCCAGACCCCCAGAAACAGCTCAGTGTTGTTCAGTATCATCCCCCAAAATGTCACTGTCAACGTTCGTATGTGGATCTGTCTCCCATCCCAAAATCATGGGGGTTGGATGTTCTTTTTCAAATAGTTTGAAACTATAGAAATTATTTAGAAATCCATCAGCTAATTATTTAATCCTTCTTGAGGCAAACCAAGACATATTCACCTGACTCAACCGTGCTTTTCCCTGCAGGATTGCTTTGGATGTGCTGGTGGGGTGATCAGTACCCTGCCCCAGGATGAAATATTCTCTCCTTGATTTCTGACTTCACCAAAGACCTCTCCATGCTCTCCCCTTCCCCTATAGTTTTTAGTGTTTTCTTTCCCCTGTAATAAGGAATGTGGATGATGACAGAGGTAGTTTCCTCTGTACAGGGAAGCCCCAGTGTAGCTGCTCTCAGACTTTTCTGAAAATAAACATTAAAAAATATATATATAATTAAATCCCTATATTATTTTTTGGGTCTGAATTAGAGGCATCCAGTTCCTCTGGAACGGAAGGTGAAGCTCTGCTTGCTCCTCTTGAAGCTGAAGGAAACCACCAGACCCTGATGTGGTTGAGATGCGGTGATCACCAGGGCAGGGGCTCAGGGCTTGTGTCCCCATCCCTCTGTCCCCACACTGGCCACTACTGCACCTGCTGCTTCGCACTGGGCTTGACTTTACTGCTCCCTGTCAAGCAACTTGGGCAAATGCTTCACAAGTCAGCTGTCCTCACTTTATTTAAGCAACAAACTTAATCTGATATATTTATATTTGTATCCGTTTGGAGGTGTGGTGGTTTGTTTATTTTTCCCCAAGCTGATCCTTGGTGTATTTCCCACAGGGTGTCTCTCTACGATTGCTCTCATTACTGAGTGGTTGTTATTGTTAAGATCTCATCATCTGACCCTTTATAAATGCCCGTATTGCCTTACAGACATGCTTGGTGTATGCTACTGTTTGTCAGTTTTAGACTGGCCCATCAAGCCTACGAGTGATGCAAGGTTATGTTTCACAGGCACATTCTCCAACTCGTTCCACTGAATGCCTTGGCACTTGGAAATGCCATGGGTTGGTAATAAAGGGAAATAATTGCGTGGGGTTTATAAGCAAAAAAATGAAAGCCAGCATTATAGAAATTGCTCTCAATTTGGCATCAGCATGTGTCCCATCAATTACTTTAAAAATAGAACACATTTTGGGCACTTGAAGCACGATTTTGATAGCCTGCTTTGCATCAAATGGTGATGCAGGAGTTGACCTCTCTCAATATTCAAGTCAAAAACTTGTCAACTCTCTTCCTTTCAGGAGAGATGGGTTGGAAGTTTTGAAGAAAATGCACAAATGAGCCAACTCAATGAAGTGAAACACTCCTGCAGGAGAGCCTGCTGGCTTGCATTCGAGAGGTCACCCGTACGCCTTAGAAGCAGTAAGTAGTTGTTCATTACCCCAGGGCAGACCTTTTCTTCTATCAGCTTGCTCCTGGAAGTGCTTTTACTTAACACTTGTTAGATACTTACTTAGCATGGATATTGTCTTCTGCTTGTGCTTTGAGCTGCTGGCACAGCTCGCTTTCCTTTGGTAACAGCACCTCGTGCAGCACCTTATTAGTCTGGGGATTCCTGAGCAAGTGTCAAATTGGTGTGAAAATAGCAAGTGCTAAGTGGAAGTGGCTTTCCTGTCTTAATGGAGGTTGAAGAATGAGTGGTTCTTTTGGAAAGCTCCGGGGGGAACACCTGCAAGTGTTATTGGGAAGAAGATGGGAGCTTTACCTTGGGAAAGACATAGATTTGACTGCAAGTGGAAGGTGTCATTTGTTGCCTTAACATGTTGTTTCCAGTGCACCAAAACACTAAGTAACCTGTTAGAAAAGGAAGTGAATCCTGAACTTGAGACAATTTATGGAGGAGCCCTAAAGTAGGCAAAATGTGATACCCACCTTGGAAATCTGTGAGATTAGCACCCATGTCACCAGGAGAGGTGTCACTGGGCAACCCATTGCTCTGCATCTGTGGAGAAGGCATCACTCCCAGAAGTATAGTGTTTCCTAATCATGGTACCAACAAGTGATTTATCTCTACTTAGAAGAAAAATTGCTTTTCAAATACCTGATAGTGTTCTCAGTATCCCCGTTTTGCTTCTTGAGAGGACTTCATGGGTTTGACCCTACTTAACTTAGGAGATCTGACAAGACTGTGGCCCAAGATGGCCTGGCTGATGATCATGGAAACACAAGAAGGTGGCCAGGGGCTTGCTTTACAGTCAAGAAATTAGCAAGTGATAAGTAACCACTGAATAGACAGCTTCTGTGACCCAAACAGCATCGTTTGGAAGAGTAACATACCAGCTACAGAAGAGCATTGATTTATTTGATAACATCAGGAAACCATTTATGGGTTCTATTATGGACAGCAATCACTGCGGGTTTAAGCTACTAGACCAGATAGATTGATGTGTGGGTCTGCTGTTGTGCTTGCTACTGCATAATATAAAATAAGGATGTGCCCTGAAATACCAAAGAGGCAGATGGAGCCATTATGTTCTTGGCTTGGGTTTTTGTTACTTTTTCCTTTAGCACCTATTGTGTTAAATTTTTTGCCCTCTTTCCTGCTATGTAACAGCATTAATTAAATGAGGACCTTTGGATAGTGGCTTTTTAATAGAGGTCAATAGGACTTTGAACATCACACTTCTCATTACAAAACACAGCAAAGAGAGACCAGCACCATGCAGAGACTATTTTGCTGCTGGCAGACTCCAGCAGAGCATGGTTGAGACTGTAACAAGAAATATGGCTTAAAAATTGGTTCTGTTTGGTTTCACAGCCTCTCCTCTGTGGTTTCTTTCCAATGAAAGACACATTTGCAGTTGCAAGGCGAGGATTTGATTCTGTAACCCCTGCAAAGAATATTTGAAATTATGAGAGGAAATCTTCCTAATCCAATGAACCGGCCAACCTGCAGCTTACTGAAATTGCACTGTAGAGGAAAAATTACCCACCCACGTTACTCTGCTTTTACAAAGCAGCCACGAGCACAGTGGTGTTAGAGATAGGGCTTTTTGGATTGCTGTGTGAATTTAGAAGTCTATAAAATATTCTGAACCAAGAAGGAGGTTCTTCTTAGCTGGAATGGACACTTAATGAAAAAAAAAAAAAGGATTTCAGGCAATATTCTATAGTTACACCAGTTCTACAAATATTAGCAAAGTAAATCTTTGTAGCTGCTTATAAATTCTGTAAAAAAAAAATTAAAAAAATGGGAAAAAATAGAGAAAGGATGAACCTGAGATCAGATGTCAGCCAGGATATGTTGTAGTGCAAATAATGTCTGTGATGGAGACAGGCCAGTCAAGAAACAGA
Source organism: Chloroceryle amazona (assembly GCA_027560015.1). Lineage (NCBI taxonomy): Eukaryota > Metazoa > Chordata > Aves > Coraciiformes > Cerylidae > Chloroceryle > Chloroceryle amazona. Next base: position 27,353 of record JANHFX010022244.1, read on the forward strand.
GCACTGGCATTGTCCCAGAGCAGACTGGCTGGGAGCAGGGTGTGGATGTGCTGTGGAGATAGGCTCCCTATGGGACCACTCAGGCTGGTTCAAAGGGCTCCTTGCATGGAGCTCCATCCCCAGACACAAGGTGTGTGTTGAACCAACTGTTTATCTGCCTTCTTCCGTCTTGGAGGGTTTTACCTTAACCAGGATCTGGTGTTTGGGAAAGCTCATCAATTCTGTGATGGCTACGCTCCCACCAAAACCACTGCAGTGTTCAGTCAGGGTTTAGACCCGGCTTAAGGGCAGTGAAGAGCCTGAAGTCCCCAGCCTTTTTGAGATATCTGAGATGCTACGGATACAGCGACCTTGTGCTGATTCTTCCCACAGTGCAGAATTCCACTGGCACACCTTGCAGGTACCAGGAATGTCCCTCTACCCACCTACAGTGGTTCAAGCTTGGGGTGAAGCACTGAAAAGTGCCCCATGAATCCTCTAGAAAATGGCCTTCTCCCGCCTTACTCAATGGGGGACGCACCAGCTGCACTGAAATGTCAGAAGGGTTTGCACAGCTGACAGGTTGCTGAAAATGGAGCATGGCAGCATCACCATAAATTCTCTTTATCCAGCCAAGTGCAGCTTAATATAGACTTAGCTGCACGGTCTGCCTCCCGCACTGAGACCGAGAGCTGCCACAGCTCATGACCAAACCCGAATGAACTACTGCTGGTGAGGGGAAAAAAAAATAAAATTCTTTATAACTTATCTGTCTCTTTAGGTTTAAAAAGTAATAGTGGAAAGAGAGAAGAACAAACATGTCTGAATTCAGCCAAAACTCTGATGAAGAAGTGTGTCCTGAGGACATTGATGAAGACGAAATCCTGGCAAACCTGTCCCCTGAGGAGCTAAAGGAGCTGCAGTCTGAGATGGAAGTCATGGCTCCAGACCCTGAAGTCCCAACTGGGATGATACAGAGGGATCAGACAGAGAAACCCCCCACGGGGAGCTTTGACCACCGGTCCCTGGTTGACTACCTGTACTGGCAGAAGGCTTCTAGACGCATGCTCGAGGATGAGAGAGTTCCCGTCACCCTCTTGCCCTCTGAGGTAACAAGCAAAAAATCACAAATATTTATTATGCATCTGCTGTGGGAGCTGTTTTATAGCTTTAATACCTTAACCTGCCTCAGCTTCTGTCCCTATGCAAGCTACAGTACAAACAAATTTAAATTCATCCTAAAAGCCTCGGCAATGTCAGGATCCAGCTTGGACCGACATCAGGGTTAGTAATTTTTTAATTGCTTTTCCTAAAGATTTACTTAAGCTTTTTAATGTAAGAAAAGAATCTTAATTCTGTTTCAGTAAAGTAAATGACTGAGAAATTGTCATAAAATCAATTTGGAGGATGTAACTCAAATTTGTTTGACTTTGCCTATGGGACAGCACCATATTGCTTTTCTGTAGAAGACTACATTAAACATATATGTTAAACTAATTAATTGACAGAATTGAATGGCATACTGGCCAAAATCCCAAACCACTGTATTTTAGCAGTGTGAATTATTTGCTAACAACCAAACATACAAGCTCCATGAACGAGTCCAACCCTTTTCAATACAGTATTTAAATTTATTCTACTATCTCTATGACTTTGAAATAAAGTTAAGGTCATACATAGATATTTTTCAGGATGAGGGCCACACTTAAAAATATGTTAATAGAATGGAAACTTTGCCAGATGAAACACACCCATACCTGAACCTAAGTAAATTTGAGGTCACCAATAGTTATTGATTTTTAACCACTAGTGGGTTTGCTTATACACAACAGCAGAGTCCATCTCAGACTTCCCAGGGCGGGTTTCATGGGCAGCCTCTGAAAGGGGGGGAAATCTGTGGGGTTTTTTTTTTCCCCCTCTTTCTAAGAAACAATTATTTTTTTAACACTTCTGAGGTTAAATCTGGAATTTGAGTGTAGAGCTGCCTGCTGCATTCACAGCTGCTCAAGCTATCCCTTACTAAGCTTGTTAACTACCATAGCAAATAGGAGCCACAGCCCCGAGGGTAGAAGTGACATTGTGACCGTTTTGTCTGACTTTCGGTGATGTAAAAGCCATCATGCTGCCCTGCCTGAACTAGTGCAAATCTTTTAGAAAAATATCTTGATCTTTATTAGCACTTCATGGGCATTTCTCAGTAGTGGAGGATCCACTTGCAGAAAGATATTTGGAAAGAAAAAAAAAAATCTCATCTGGGAGAGTCTCTGGAGCTGATGGAAGTTTGTAGCTCATTTTATTTTGATGCTAGAAGCTCTGCTGCTTTGCAAGAGCTGTGTGCAGAGTCCAGCTTCCCATCTCGGGGTTCACAACTGAGTTTATATTTTGCTTGATCTTCAGGGACGTGCTTCCTTAGCTGTGATGGTTAGGTGGGTACCTGGTGGCCTCATTGTCTCATGTGCTGGCTGCTGCTGCTGTTGTTATGATGTGCCCTCTTCCTGGGCCAGCGGGTACCACTGGTTTCCAGTGGTTTGTGGCATATGAAAGAAGCATCCTCTCTTGTCAAGGAAATGATAAAATTACACAAAATCCAGAAAGAGACTTTGGAGCGGAGACTCTCAACCCTCAGAAGGGTTCAGGGACCACCTTAACACAGCATTAAATACATATAGGATTTAATTGTCAGGATTTAATTTAATAGGCAAAGGTGAGAAACTGTTTTGCAGCCACTTTAAGAGCAATCACTCCTATGTTCCCAAGCAAGTCGACACATCCCTGACTTACAGGCAATGACACTTTTAAGGATTATTCTCTAATGCATGGGCACAGAGGTATCTAAATCCAGCAGGTACATGTTTATTTGAGCAGAAAGTTAATGTAACAAAACTGCGTTCAATTATTTCAGCTGTGAGGTTTTGTCTTCCTCAGAGAAGTGCTGCGGAGGAGATGGAAGGAAAGGCCGGCGGCGGCGGTGAGGCAGCCAGCGGGAGGGTGCCAGGAGCAGAGGGAAAAGAGAGACGGTACAAAAATGAGCATGTGTCCAACTCAGGAACACAGTTTGGGGAGATAAAGAAAGATGGAAGTGATAAGGAGAGAGGGGAGGAGAAGGATGAAAAAGCAGCAGCAGAAGAGGAAGATGCTGAAGATGAGACTAAACTGGAAACAAAGCAGTCTTACACCAATGAGAAATGTCACAGTGACCAGACAAGTAAGAAACCAGGCACAGAATCAGGAGAAATCACAGAAAAGCCAAATGAAAATGGAAAGAAAGTATCAAAATTAAACATCCCCAAAAAGCTAGCGCTGGATACCAGCTTTATGAAGCTAAGTGCCAGGCCGTCAGGAAATCAAACCAATTTAGAAGAGAGTTTGGAGAAAGTCCGAAAAAACAACCCAGACGTGAAGGAGCTCAACTTGAACAACATAGAAAACATCCCCAAAGAGATGCTGATAGACTTTGTTAACGCCATGAAAAAGAACAAGAACATAAAAACGTTCAGCTTGGCCAATGTGGGGGCTGACGACAGCGTGGCGTTCGCGCTGGCCAATATGCTGCGGGAGAACAGGAGCATCACCACACTGAACATCGATTCCAATTTCATCTCTGGCAAAGGAATTGTTGCTATCATGAGATGTCTGCAGTACAACGAGATGCTGACAGAACTCCGCTTTCACAACCAGCGGAGCATGCTGGGCCACCAGGCAGAAATGGAAATTGCCAGGCTGCTGAAAGCCAACGCCACCCTTCTTAAAATGGGGTATCACTTTGAACTGCCGGGGCCCAGGATGGTGGTGACCAACCTGCTCAGCAGAAACCTGGACAAGCAGAGGCAGAAGAGGCAAGAAGAGCAAAGGCAACAGCAAATGAAAGAGCAGAGAGAGTTGATAACAATGCTGGAAAATGGACTTGGGTTGCCTCCTGGGATGTGGGAAATGCTGGGGGGGCCACTGCCCCAACCAAGGGTGCACGAACCCCCGCAAGCCCCAAAACCACCCGTCCCCACAACTGTGTCTCTGAGCAAAAGGCAGGAGAACGCAAGGCAGCGGGCCCCCGAGGAGCCGTGCAGAGAGAAGCCTGTCAGCTTTAGGGTGGTGAAGCTGAAGAAGATTCAGCGTAAACCTGCCGTGCCAGAGTACGTGGAACCCGCCGAGAAAACCAACCTCAAAGATGTCATCAAAACGCTTAAACCAGTCCCTAGGAGGAGGCCGCCTCCTCTCGTCGAAATCACCCCGAGAGATCAGCTACTAAATGACATTCGTCAGAGCAATGTCGCTTATCTTAAACCAGTAAGTGCTTAGCGAGGGGTTACGGCTGTGAGGGGAGGGAATCGCACTCGCCCAGCGCGCTCCAGAGCTGGCAGTTTGGTGGGGCTTGTCTCATCGTTGGTTTGCATCCCACTGCAGTTCCTGGGATGCAGGGAGGTGTTTCCCCTGGCAGCACTAAAGTCTGGCTCACACAGAGGAATTACAGCGCCTGCAGAGGCTGTAGCCTCGCGCATCCCTCTCTGCAGCCTACAGGCAAAAGAAAGGGAATTCGCTCCGGAGCTGAACAAAGCCGCAGAAACTCAGTGTTAGCATGTTGGGAATGGTGTATGAGTTAGGCTAGGCAAATGCTATTATAAGATGTTTGTTTTAGGAGAGCGACAGATATTATTTTTCATATGAGTCTGACTTCAGTCTCCCGTAAAAAACAGGTTTCCGTTTTCAGTAGCCGTGTTTTTCTTTAGCTCTCGCTTTACACAAGAAAGCACCATCGCTTGGCCCGTTTGGTGAAGGGTAAACTGAAGCACTGGCAGCAAAATAGTTTACCCAAGGTCACTTAAAGGAACTGGGTTTCCAGTAACATGCTGGCCACAGTCCCCTGCCCCTGCAGTGGGTGCTCGGCCCCCAGACTGGCCGGGGCAGGTAACCGTGCTCCTTCAGCACCGCTGCAAACCCAGCGGGCCGAGGCTGTGGGAAACTGGGAGGGCCTGCAGGACAGTCAGGGTACCTACACTGGACTGCCTTCGGTTGGGCTGGCTTAAATGAAGTGAAAAGCTTTAGTGTGAGCAGTAAGTCCCAAACTGTGGTAAAGGCAATAACTGCCTCCTGGTGATACTCTTACTTGGCTACCAAATTCATGGGCCACTTCTCAAAGTGTTGGCCACCAAATTGAACCTTTTGTTTTCTTGAAATGTTGTAGCTCTTTGTGTTGTACCATTATTCAAGAAATAGTAAAAGCTGTCCGATCTATTTGTAGCTAGTGATGTTGATGCATCTGTTTGTGTTGCTAAGGCTAGAGGAAGAGGACAGAAAATCCATTGCAATTAAAAATGGTCAAATAGTGCTTTGTAGCTCATATTTTGTTTCATATTGACATTTTAATATAGCAGGCCACATTTTGCTTTCATTTATACGCTCACAGAAATAATTATCCTCTCAGGAATTTCAGAGAGAGGCATTTGTCCTGAAATTTTGGCAGGGCCAGGTCCTCCAGTGACCTCTGACCCCAGTCAAGGTTTATTGTGACCATTTTGTCCCCAAGCCAAATTTTGGGGTTGTGGGTTTCTACTGTCCAGTCCAACTTGGCTGCAGCCAGGGCCTCTCCTTGGCATTCCTGGCCTTTCTAGATCCCAGTCTATGTTTTGCATCTCAGTGCCATGTCTAAAATGACACAGCCTGCTCTCGCAAAGGTCGCCGTTTATCTGTACGCACCAAGATGGTGCTTGTGATGGCAGCTTGGTCTGGCACTGCCACGGGATCTGCTGCCTCTCCTCTCGGGAAGACGGAGGAGGTTGGTGCTGGCGCTTTGCTGGGCACGGACCTCATTTTGCACTGCAATGATTAAGAAATCTGGGTGCTGTCGGGGAGCACTAGTGAACTCCAGTCAGACCCCCCAGATCCTTGGGAGATTTTTTATAAATGAGGGCTGTGGGGTTTGGGTGGAGGGATCAATTAATGACCCCTCTTAAATGGGCCAGGTAACAATTGCTATCACAGCCCACAGAAAGGTAAAGCAATGGACATGGGAGTTGGGGTTTTTTGGTGTTTTGGGGTGGTTAGCTTTTTTCTTTTTTTGTCCTGTCATTGAGCCCAAGGGGCTCAATTTTTGGGGCATTAGGGTGGTATTCTCACCTGCCTGTGTGATCTTGGTAGCTCCTTATTTGTCTTGAGATCCTCAGATTCATCTCTGCTTCAGCATAGTTGGGTGTTTGCTCTCCAAGTGCTGGGACTCATCCCTTGCAAACTGATTTTCTGGGTATTAAGCATCACAAACAGCAAGTGGGGAATTACAAATAAAAGAAATTCCCAACCAGAGCTCCACAGAGCTCCCAGCTGTTGTATTTTTGATCTTTGTACAGTTTCTGATGGTTTTCTATTAAACTAAACTGGCTTGGGAAATAAGACTGAGAAATTTTCTCCTTCTGATACTTGCTGTCCTTGTCCAGGTGCCGTTGCCAAAGCAGCTGGAGTGAGAGACCAGACTGACCTGAAGAAAACAATTTGGAATAAAGACTATTCAAGTTTTGCTTACAACTGTTTCAGCAGATGTTTTCTGCAGAACCCAGGTGGTATATACGACTCTTTGGGAACAAAGCTTGCAGCACACACTTTTATAAGTGTGGTGAAAACGGCTGGCATGGGAAAAGTCAGTGCTAAGCGTTTCCATCAGGTATCAAACAATCCCAGTGCCATCTGTCTGCCAAGTGGATTTGAGGATTCAGTTTGTTGTGGGAGTATTTTCTCAGAGGCATCAATAACCTTGTCTTTCTAGTTTGTCAGCAAACTATTTTGCTTCCACGTTGTCCTTCTGCTGCCAGATTCTGCAGGAACATGCTGTGCTTTATCTTATCTCTCTCCTCACACACATGCTCCTTTATTATTCTCTTGTCCGTGAGAAATGTATTTGGTTTCCATGTATACAGCTTCATTTTTTAGGCTAAGGAAACAGAAATGAAATAAAGCTCTCTCCGTAACGTGTGTGCAGCACTTCCATGGCTAATGAGATGCTCACAGAATGGAACAACGGCTCTGGTACATGGAACACCTCAGCTTCATGGTTTCAAGTACCTCTTTCAAACATAGTCTAGTTGGTATTGTATCTGATCAGCATATAAAGAATGATGCCATACTCTGCTTTGGGAGCTGTAATAGTCATGCCCCACATTTCACCTCTGTCCATGATGTATTCCTTAATTAGAGCCACCTTGGAGCTCACCAAAATGCCACTTTTAAGTCTCCACACCACCCTATTTGGCAGGAGAATGCACCTGACAGACCCCCCCCCCCTTGCCAGGGGTTTGGGAAACCTGTAACCCCTCCTAGCATGGGGTGTGAATAGTGTGTCTCAGCCCTAGCAGGGCTGCAGGGGATGGGGTTAAACCTGCGTATACACAACTTGGTGTTTATTTAGTATTTTTGTGACATTTTTTTCTCTTCTCCCCTTTTTTAATCTCTTTTTTTTTTTTTGTAAAGCATCTACAGGTAAGTCACACTCTTTGTGGAACACATCCACAAGAGGCAAGTTCTTTTGGGGACTTTTGTTTGGTTTTTAAAGCTGTAAGGCAGGTGGAAAGAACAAAGCCTTTGCTTTTGCTAGCATGGAGCTCCCCTGCCTTCCTGTGGCTGATACACTTGCTCAAAAGGCACAGCTTTGCAGCTCCTGGCAGCATTTCCTTCAGGTGAGTTTCTCTTTGCTCCTGCCTTTAACTCTTAGCAACCCTTCCCAGGCAGCCAAATCCCAGTCCCACCCTGCTCACCCTTCCCACATTCATTATAGTAGGCCTGTAGCATCAGCAATACCCAGGACCTCTTTAAATCCAAGGTAATCTCCACTGTCATTAGTTCAAGTTTTCATTTAACCTTGTCCTTTCTCTATCTAGCCCCTGACCTCTTTCAAATCTCCACCGTCCAAACTTGTAAGGCTGCTTCTCAGTTGTGCTTCTGCCTGCGGTGGTAATGCCACGGACTTGGGAAACGCAGTTGATGTGTTGCCTAAGACCTAGAAAGTAGTTTAAGTATCGTGTAAGGGGGAGGGGAGAGCCATTTCTGCACAGCAGAGATGTAAAAAAAGGACGTAATGTTTTCATTGCACCCTTTTCATACAGCTTTCTTTTTCTGTAAAGGATAAAAGTAGGAATGTGAGGGAACTTGGTACTTTCAACCGAGCCCTCACAGGTGGAGCACAGCAGCAAGTGACCAGTGCAAAAAGCAGCTCCTCCAGAAAGCAATTAGAGGACAGTGCTCTCATGCTGGCTTCAAGGCCAGGCTAATACAGCTAAGGCTTCAGCAGGTAGGACAGGGAGATACAGAGGAAATGAAAATAGAGTGGTTTACAATCTTCAAATCAAGCTGCCAATTACTGCTAGACCCAGAAGCGGCCAACATGTATTACCAGGGTCAGCACAGCAGGACCTGCCAAGCCCTGCTCTGATCCATGTCCCCCCACTGAGCAGCCTCTTAAGCGATCACAGGAGGGAGGAGGCCACCTAAGAGAGATCACACCATTAGTCTGACCCACAGCAGAGCTGGCTTCCTAGTATTGCTCAAGGCACAGTTCCCACTAATCCCAGAAGCAGAAATCCCTCTCGGGTAATTAAAAGAAATGTAAAATCCCAGTTAAATAGAGTAAGATAGGAGATGGGAAGAGTGTGAACAAATGCCTTCAGTACTGCACCTCTGTAGAGAGGCTTTTGTAAGGATGCACGAGTGAGGCTGTAACATTCCTGCAGCTCGGAGGTCCCTCGTGCCTCAACAAAGTTACTACAGATACAGCGTTCAAAGGCAGCAGCTTAATCAGATGGGCTTTGCAGCACGAGCTGCATGGTGACAGTAGATCTTCCACCACCGCTCCAGGTGAACTCCAGGGAGTTTAAGCAACCACAGAAACAGAGACAAGTTTCCAACCACTGTTCCAAACCTGAAATAAATGCACTCAGTAATCACCATTAGAATTTATTTTTTTGTCATAACTGTGCTGTTTTTAAAATTCTACAGTAATGATGAAGTCAGAGGCTACTATGTTCTTTAAGTGTGGAAAGAGTTTTCAAAAACCAAAGACCATGCGGTACAAGTGAGGAACAGGCCATTGACTCTTCAACTGGAATATACAGACATTTTCAATAAATACTGATCACTGTAACACTTAAATGGAATGACATGTTCAGATTTCTACACAGTTCACTATGAAAACAGCATGGTAATTTACACAAAAGCTTCAACTTTAAGGATCCTTCCCTTTTTTGTTAAATTAATGACTTTGTTAGAAAAGAGAAATGCAAGAATATTTGAAATGGACTGTCACCTGGACAACTTTCCCCCCCCCCATCGTTGGTAAGCTCCTGTTTATCAAGGTAATTCCATCAGAGCTGGCAGTTAAAATATACATATAAAAGAATCCCCCACAACACTTTCAGGAGTTGTTACAGGCAAGTATCTTCATGATTCTGAAATGGGTTTTCAAAAACTGTATCTTGACATTTATTGCTTTTACTTGTAAACCTGAACTCCAGTTTATTCCTTTGAAGAGTGTCAGAAGTAGAGTCAGTGAGATGCATGTTTTACTTAGAACTTTGCATTCTGGTTAAGAAGAAAGAAAAAGATGAGCCACGCTCGGGAACACACATACACCTCCATCTACGAAACAGCCTAGACAGACTAAAGCAGAACAAGGTAAGTCCTAAAGTCGTAGCATCTAGAAACATCAACAGGGTAGAAACTTAGCTTAGCCACCACATCTGAAAACTCTCTTTTTTTCCCCTCCCATGCTTGGCCTTAGTTTAGCTGGTATGCAAGGAAGTCTGGCTCTCCTGCAGAGAGGAGCAGTTCCTCTAGGTTAAGATTTTGGTGAGACCAAAGGTGCATTTTAGTGGAACAGACGGAGGCACGGTGCCATGTATATTCTTTGTGCTTAGATCTACTCAGACTGTTTCCCAGCTGCTGAAGGAGGAATGTGAGGTGAGGACAGGGACCCATATTTGTTACCAGCACTGAAGGGCTTTACTGCTTGCCAGTTAAGCTAGCAAAGTGGCCTCCCTACAGACCACTCAAGAGAGGGAAGTGGAGGATGCAGGAGATACCTACTTTTCATACATTCCAGCTCATCTTGAACACTACCAGCCTGGAGGTGCTACCCTGCATAAACTGGCTAAACTGGCATCTTGTAGAACAGAGATGAAAGGGATGTTACTTTAAATAGACAAATTTGCTACAAGAGGGTTTGAGAGCCTGCATTCCGTAGGTTTCCATCTCTTCCTCCTCTACCCCGCAGAAGAAGAGACAAGCAAACACATTTCAGTTAGTAGGTATGTGTGTAACCACCAGAACATTTTGCTCTACAATAGAAAAAAAAGTTGCTGTTCTTATGTTCTTAGAGGAGCCCTGAAGACCCTGGAAAACCTGTATCCTGCAACTATTAATCTGTACCACGTGCATTTCCTGCTTTGTACACAAACTGAAAGCAAGCTTGAACAATAGTAAATAGCAACTACACTCCTGTAACAGGAAGCAATGCCCATGGAAGCTGCTTACTCCTTCACTTTAGATATGTAGTCAGCCAGTTTGTTGATACTATCCTCTTGCTGTTCTAGAGCATCAAGTATGATGCCCATCGGGGTCTTCTTCAAGCCTATTCCTTCCATCTTGTTCTCCAGCTTGTTCTTTATGTTCCGGAGCCTCAGAGAAGCATGGACAAACATCACTGCATGACAGAAACACACTTATTAGTATTAATGCCCAAGAAGTGCATAGTTCTTATAGCATTCATCTTAAGACACACTCCAATGCCATGACATCACTGGAAGATGATGAAGTCTCAATGACTGCTTAAGTAACTGAAGGTACCTATTTAATAATAGCATTAAAAGATGCCTTGTGCTGTTTTGTGTCCCCTCCCGTGCAATTTTGTTTTGGGATTAAATAGAGCTTGTAAAACCAACAGTCAATTTACACTTTGCAGACTTATTTGGGAAAGCTCAATTCAAATGTCCCCAGTCCTACAGAAGAGTAAAAATACTTACAGAGGAGAGGAAGCGTGATCCCAAACATGAACACCATGACATCTCCTAGATAGGAGATCAAGAAGTAGCTAGACAGCATGATGACCACTACAAATGTGGTTGGGTACTGCTTCTTCAGCCTGCGGAGTATATCCTTGTTGTGTGATACCCACACAAACCCCATGAACACCAGCACCACCACAGCACCGCCAATAAGCATATTCAGGGGACTCAGAAATCTGAAGGAAAAAAAGAAAAGCATCTTTTTTGAGAGCCTTCATGATTTGTGTCCATATAGCAGACCACTAGCTCACTGGTAACTTGTTACCAGGGAGGTAATGCATTAAGAAGTCAGTTGTTGCTGTCAACAGCTTTATCAACTTCTGATTTTTAGGCAGAAGCTAAATAAAACAACAACTAGAGCTGTACAAGCAACCCTTAGCAGTGAATTTAGGTAATTCTTTTGTCTTTGTTCTCTTCCTAAGCATAGTTTGGGCTAATGAGTTTCTGCAGCACCTCATCAACAGAGGCACGTATCACCAGAGCCCCTCCTGCCTGCACAATCAACACATTCACTTGATAGCAGGCCCAGAGTTGGCAAATCCCCAGAGCAGATGGAGCCAACAGTTGCCCAAGGGATTGATCTCTTCTTTACACACAACTAGAACCAGGCTCAGCCTAGGTCTTCAGATGAACTAGCTTTTTGTATTATCTTTTCTAGGTTTGCAAAATGGAAAAGGTAGGAGAATGTTAAATAAGGAAGTTACTTCGCTATTTCTTATTTCTGAATAAGCCTTCTTATTGGTTTACACCTAAAGGAAATAGTGTTACGACCTCACAGAAGGAGCTTATCACCACCAGCACAACAGATGGAAGCCCAGTCTCAAGCAAGTATGCCTGAGAGTCAGAAGGAACTGGAGTATGGGATAAAGGTCTTGCAGGAAGAAGAGCCAGGCCTGGCAAGAGGCACTGCTGAGGTTTGTGTTCTATTATTGTTATCAGAGTTACCAAGCAAACCAAGATATCAAGAGGATCAGCTTTGGACTATAAACAGCAAGTCCCTTTTTTGGACCAGGGCAAGTACATCACCTGCTCAAACCACTTTCCCAAGTATTCAGAGCTTGTTTAGGGTCAAGTTTTCAGCCATGGCTTTGCTTAGCCTGTTTCTTTATTATATTTCACTTAGCAGTAACTTACGTGATTTCATGTGCATTCTGATTTACTTGCTTGTACATGCACTGATCTAACTACACAGCATCTGAGGGCTCTGAGCAGTTACAACTGAGAGCAGCGTAACACTGCCCTGACAAAGCTGGACCTAGTCAAGATTTCCCCTTGAAGACTTTGCAGTCAGTTTTACTGTTTCAAAGCTAGCAGGCACAATGACTCACCACTCCACCCCACTGCTGAGGAGGATGCTATGGTTTGTGGTCTGTGCTTCACATCCTGCACAGGCAGAAGAAATCTGTTCCTGGGCTGGTATGCCAACACTCTACCTGCAGTGCCAGAGAGCATTTTCCTGGAGAAGGAAAAATCCCCAAGGATTATTTCAGAGCAGAGACCAGCTCTTGATTCTCTACGGCAGTTGTGCCAACAGGAGACCGGACAACTGGATGGAAAGAGATTAAAATTCAGGCTAGTTCCCCACCTGCTTCTGCTACTCATGCTGAAAAGCCAACAGGGCTTTTTAGAAGTGGTGATAGGGCAGCCTTGCTTGTTGCATCTGAGTCACTCCTTGTAGCCAGACAGAATATTTTTAGCTCTGAATTGTCAATCTTAAATTTCCAGGCTGGAAAAAGTGAACAGCTTTGCTCTGGAAAGAAATCAGTTTCATCTGTGCTCCTCTGCAGCAGGAGGAAGGTGACTCATGACTGGACCACACTAGTGCCTGATTTATATGTGTGTCTATTCTACTACTGGACATAGGAGATTTTTAAAGTAGAAGTCACCTCTGCATCACAGCTAGCTTAGGGCAGAAACAGCTAAACTTACTCAGCTCACAGCAACCAATCTGTTCTTCCCAAAAATCTATGGACAAGATAATCCTGGAAGCAACAGAGGACTAGGCAAAGCTCCAGTCCCCCTTTTCCATGTGTCTGGTAAGTACTCACAAAGTTTTATCTTCCCTGTCCTTCCCTCCACCATCAGTTTCTGCAGTTGTAATGAGAGTAAAGTGCAATCCCTCTATATTTTTTTATGGAAGAGATCAAAGACTTCTCTGCTCCACACTTCCTTCTGTTATTACACAAGTTCTGTATAACTGACTGGCTGTAAGGGAGATGAAGGAAAAAAAAAAAAGGCATTCAAAAGATCCCACTTTCCTGGGGAAAGTTATTTGAATTACATGTTTTCTGAAGTGGGCTGCATTCCAATGCATACAAGGAAAGAGTGAACATAAGTATCAAATGAAGTCATTCTGAGCCACATGAAAACAGATGGAGATAGCAGTTGCCACAAAAACTGGTATTCAAATTATCAGCCATGTGTCCACAGACTTCAGTACTGTTGATTACAGTACTGGATAGGGTGTCATATGCCAAGCTCCCCTTTATTGCTTGACTTGCCCACAGCATAATTCACAGCACTAAGATTCTCCTAGAGACACACAAATAGAAGCTTCTTCTCCAGCACTGGCATTTTCGGGAAGGCAGGCCTCCATTATCCAGTTTTGCTCAGATCTGCTGGCACGCAGCTCCCCATAACACAATAGCTAAAGACTAAAAAGGAAAAAACATGGACATGTTGTTTTAGAACACCAGTATCAGGGGAAAAGAGAGCTGCAGAACAGCTCTAGACGTCACCTTACAGTTCAACCACCAACACTGATATTGGCCTAACTTATAGAGGGACCAGAACGCAATATGCCAAATTCACACTCAGGCGAGAAGGCTGGAAGTCTGTCAAAGCTGCAGAGACTAGGTAAGGGAGCAGTCATTAAGTATGTTACAAGATACCTTCTAAATATAATTCACTTTAGCAGGGGTTTATAAGACTTCTCAAATACCTAAAAATGCAATGCACAGAATCATTAGCATGGCAGTGGTGTGGTAACTTGAGTTTACACTGCTCAGATGACTTAGGGAAAGGAAAAACTCCTTTGGGGTTGGAGAAGAAAAGCACTAACTTTCATGACCCTGAAAGGAGTCAGCCAGCACAGCAGGACCAAATAGCATCTGGGGGTGTTAGCAGCCCAGAGCACCTTAGCCAGATGATCTGCTGCATTGCTCTAGTGGACAAGGTACAACCCTGGTAGGATGCTGTGACCTCCAGTACAACTGGCACAAACTGGCAAGGAAAAGCTGTCACCTAGATGGAATTCTAGCAGTGGTGATGGGGAACTTCCAGATGCACTCTTGCTGTGCATCAGGGACCAGGTTTCTTTCAGCTTCTGCTTTGATACAAAGTAAAGAGACAGGGAGGGGGGGAAATAAAATATTTTCCTGCCTGGCTTCAGGGACACAGGCATTGTTCTGGTACAAGTATCGCCATGGGACACTTTGTATTCATGGAAGTAGCATCAGAAGACAACAGAGATGCTGGCAGCCGGGGGTGAAGTTGTGTCAGAAGTAGTACTGGCAGCTACCTCAGGACAGCAAAACCAGAATAAGATGAGAAACTTTTCTTCTACTGGAGTTGTATTTCTCGACTGTGCCCTAAGTGCATCACGAGATGTGCTGGATTTCCCACATAGGTTCAGGAAAGCCCAAAGAGCTCTGCTCTCAGTGACTTACCACATCACCTCTTATTAATGGGTTATTTTGTATCTGCATGCATGGGCACAGCCTTACTGGAGGAGAGCTGAGCAGTTACCTGGAGAATACGCAGCTATAGCAAGGGGGAAAAGAGCCAGGCAAGATGAATCCTTCGTGCAAGACAAGAAACCTCCAGCAGCATGAGCCCAGAAATAGGACAGGCCACACAAAAACCAAAAGCAAACCAGCTCCATCCTTAAATCACCTCCATTTCACATGGCTGTCTCAGGGTGATTATTCAGCAGATTATTCACATCTGTTTCTTTTACATGTGACCAGGCAGGTCTGAACAAAGGCAGCGAGTACAAGACTTGCAGTTACTGAGAGCAACACCTTTTTCCTAGAGCAGCTCAGTTGGATGTAATGGCCCAAAAGGGAATTTTCCTGCTTATTTGAAGACCTCTTGCTCCACTACATTCCAAGCGGCGAGCAGGTTAGTGCACTGAAATGCTTCCCTCTTCATTTGTATTAATTTAAATATCTTTAAAGATAAAGTTCTGCCTCCTCACCCCATACTTTTAGCTTTGCTGAGGTTACATAGCTGTAACATAAACCTCTATATGGCATGTTGTCCCAGATGATAGCCCTCAGCACCCACACATTTAGTAATGCCTTTTTTTTTTGCTGTTGCTTGCTTACATTGCCTTGAGAACAGGAGACAGATTCCTTTCTGCAGAATTGCCAGACCTTTATGAAGTTACATACTAATATTATATTATAACATATGTTTTAAAGTGATGTGTTTTGCTCACTTGTTCTTAATGTTTTATTAAGTATTAGAAAAACTACACATTTTGCTGCTCTGGAGTCTTTGTTTTGGCAAGAAAAATCACTCTAAGAGCATCTCTGGGGGAGAAATAAAAAAATAAAGGAAGAAAGACACATGCTTGTTGATTATTAGGGGTTGTGCAGAAGGACAGTAGGTGTTTTAGAGAAGAAGTAGCAAAGGAAAGAGAAACTGAATGTCAGGCTGCAGGGAAGACATTATGCCAGAAGAGAATGAAGACTCTGTTAGATGCAGCACTCTGAAATCCAGTACATCTTTTAATACTGTCAGATTTAGAAAGTAATTTTTAGCAAGTACATGGCAACAAAAGCCTAGAAGAAATTACATCAATTTAAGTAGTTAAGTTTGAACTACAAGACAGAGGAGCCTTGTTTGAGTAGGTGAAAGCACAAATTCCACTTATTAACCAAACTGATTGTTTGACAGGAGTTGAAGCTGTTGTGGGAGGCACTAATTTTAATAAATATCTGTACAGCACTCACACTGACAGAGCCCTGGCTCAGGGTAAGTACAGGCTGCCCAGTTCTTATACAACTGGGAGAAAGGACACTGTTTAGTAAAGGTCTTTTTTTTAATGTACTGCAACAGAGTTGTAGGGGAAAAAAAACCCCAAAAGCAAAAACTTAACACCTCACCCCAGCACACTAGTCCAGATTAATTCTTAAAGGAATCTGCAGGGTAGGGAGGGTGGAAGAGACAAGGCTGCTACCACCAGCTTGTATTAAGTTGCATGGGACTAATTCAGTAGTTTTAGAAAATAATAACTCAGTGAACAAGAAACTATCTAGTCCTTTAGGCTGGAAGTAAAATCTAAATTATTGCAACGCACAGAACATCATTTACATGTAACAGTAGCTGCCAGAGAAGGCAAATGAGGGGAGAAAGGCAGGAAGTGATGTAGCAGAGACCATTACAATTCCAGTACACTCACAGTAAGGTTATTCCGTACCTTGCAGAAAGATGGTCAGAGGCTGGAGAGGTCAACTTTTTTTTTTTGTAAGCTGAAGCTGTGGTAATAAGCACTGTACTTCCAGTAGCAAGAAAGCTCTAGGCTACAATTTCCCTGTCAGCCCAGCACCACCACAGCTACCAAGCATTACAATAGCTGAAAATACCATCTCTGCATTACAAATCTGTCTATATAATTAGATGGTTTAAGAACAGATAAGAGCTGGTTGTGGGTTAAGTTTATTTCTGATTGCAGGAAGACCACTACAGTAGCAGTTTTGATAATCCTGCCCTTAGGCCTGTACACAGCCCTGGAGTTCCTAAAAAGCCATGATTCATCATCTATCACTCGGGGATTCCTGTCTATTACAGAACAAAGTGCAATACAACAACTCAATCATCAAGTTAAATTTATTGGGAGAACTTTTACCTTTCTCCCAAAGCTACTGTCTGGTCAAGAGAAAAATCATTTTAATAAAAAAAAAAGGATAGTTTTTCTCTATTGAAGTGTTATCCTGTTTCCTTTAGCGTTCTTCTCCCATCCTCTTTTACTTCAGTGTTAGGAGAATCAGATTCATCCTATACCAAAGGCTCCAAGACATGCAATATTAAACTCCAGCTCCTGTGGCTCTCTTCCTCATCCACCTCCCACCCCAGCAAAATGCTGGGAAGTAAGTGGGAGATGCATTGCCCTTGATCTGAAGAAGAGATATCAGAGTTCAAAAGAATAAATTTAACATACTGAATAAAAACTGCTGCCATCCCAGTTTTCCAAACAGAGATATCAAAGCTGTTTACAATTTCTTTTTCCCCACCTTCTTTGGGAGAAGAGCAGTGCCCCTGCTTTCCAGGGCCACTGTGATTTACCTACTCATTGACAGCTGGCTACATCATCACCCTGCTAAACAAGGAGAGATGAACACAGAAGTTTAGACCAAAGTTGTACAAGAACAGCAAAGCCATGGGAGTCTTATTTTTCCAGTCTAGCAGTCACTTGAGCTGACTGCAAGATATCCCCACCAAACTTCAGAAGAAAGCCTACAGCACTGTGCCAAACCTTTAACCATCACACACATCAAGAAGAAAAAGCAGGGTTCTCAGCCCCTCCTTTCACAGAACACAGGCCAAGGCTCCCTGCAACCCTGAGAATCTTGGATGCTGGGTCAGCAGTTTCAGAAGCCCTTGCAAGATGCAGGCTGCTTAACAAAAAACAAACACTCAAAAAATAATCATAATAAAAAAATTGATTTAGGGAAGAGTTTTAAGCCTCTGCAACATATAAGATAAGATGCACTTCAGCCAAAAATCACTCTGGCCTAAGGGCTGGGCAATTCTCCAGTTGAAGCATTTGTGCATTGTTTGTTGTGAGGAGGGGAATATTCCAGTTTCTGTATTAAAAGCTTAATCATCAGCCTCTGCTGCATGTCTCGCTTAAGAGCTTTCTGACCAAAGAACACAGAGCAGTACTTGAAGAAGAGTGACAGAGGCTTTGACTCAAAAGATGATTATAAGGTTACTTCACAGTTCTCTTCAGGAAAGCTGGGCCTGACAGAACATCACATCAGCAGATGGTCCTGCCTTGAAGGTCTCAGTCCTGCCCACCACAATTAAATGACTGGGTACCTTATTTATTTTATATTCAATATTTTTCAGTATGAGTTAGCTCAGAAGTATGAAAAGCTTACTCTGTCCCCTGGCTGTAAGCTTAGAACTGTAACAGCAGAATTCACTTCCTTTTATTTATTTATTTTTAATTTAAAGTGAAGCTTATCTCATCTCGAGTCATCACATTGGCTGGATCTAGCGCAGAAGCGCAGACCGCTGCACAGGATGCGGCTCCCTTGGGCAGACATTGGTGACAACCGGCACACAAACCTGTCGCTGCTTTCTGCGGGGTACCCCATGACAAGCTGGGTGCCCGGAGCCCTCTCCCTTGGGCAAAGGAGCTTGTGGAGTCGCCCGTGGCAGAGGAAGATAAGAGGGAGCCCTCGGATCTGTCAGACTCCCTCCAATAAATAAATAAATCAATCCTCAACACCGCTCCTAACCTGACACGCCTCCTCTCCCCAAAGCAGGCTGTAACCAGGCCTTAATTTTTTTAAGCGACAGAGGTAAACCAGAGGCAGAGGAAAGGCAGGTTCCC
>JANHFX010022245.1:0-62663 GCA_027560015.1 Chloroceryle amazona
TCTCATTCCTACCCCTCCTGGCCATGCTATTTCTGATAAAGGCCAGGCTGCCGTTGGCCCTCCTGGCCACCCGGGCACACTGCGGGCTCACGTTCGGGCGGCTATCAGCGAGGTGTTAGAGCCTCTGGAACGGGCACGACCAGAAGCCATGGTGCTGTGCAGAAGGAATCACCAGTCCGTGTTTCCGTGACGAGCCCGGCAGTGACCAGCTGGGCCGCGAGCGGGCGCTGCCCCTCGCCACCTCCAGGGGGCGACCTCACCGGCTGCGACAAGGGCGCCGCGGCCTCCCGAGCGCAGCCCGTCCTTATAGCGGCCTCCGGAGCGCAGCGCGTCCTTATAGCGGCCTGCCCGGCTCTCCGCGCCGCCCGCTCCCGCTGAGCTGTGGCCATGCTCGTCTCTTCTGGGCCGCTCCTGCGCACCGCGCTGCGCAGGGCAGCGCCTGGCGGCCTCGCCTCCTTCCACTGCTCAGCCTGGCGCTGCCGCCCCGCTCGCGTGGCTGTGGTGAGTAACGTCCGCACCCGGAGAAGGCCTCGGCCGCCGTGGGCTCGGGGGTGCGGGCCAGCGCGGCTGCTCCGGGGAGGAGGGTGGGTTTATTTACTGCCTGTCTGTCCCTCTGCACCCTCAGACCCGTGCCGGCGGAAGGACGCCTCTGCAGCTGGGCTCCCTCCGGAGATGGGGGAGGTTGGAGGTGGCGGGGGGATGGGGGTTGTGGTTGCAGTGGCGTCGTGCCGAGGAAAGGCTCTGCTGGTGGCCGCGGCAGCTGGGAAGCCTTAGGAGAAGCAGAAATTGAGAAGATGAAGCTGTTTAGAATTGAGTAACTTGGAGGAAGTCTGGGAAAACACGTAAAACTTGGCTTCTGTATAGTTGTATAGTTGTTGCTGGCCCGGAGCTGAACTGAACAGTGTAATTGGGGGAGGTTCTGGCAGTGTACGCGGGTCGGGGTTGAACCCGGCAGGCAACTGAACACTGCACAGCTGCTCGCTTACTCCCCCTCCGTGGGACGGGGGACAAAATCGGGGGATAAAACAAGTAATATTTGTGGATTGAGGTAAAGGAATGAAGTTTAATAGGACAGGAAAGGAGGGACAATAATAATGATATTAACAAAATAATGATGTTAGTAACAAAAATAATTAGAATGTGCAAAACAAGTGATCCACAATGAAACTCCACCACTCGTCAAATGATGCCCAGTCAGTTCTGAGCAGCACCCTCCAGCCAGCTTTACCCCAAGTTTATATACTGAGCCTGATGTCCTATGGTATGGAATATCCCTTTGACCAGTTTGGATCAGCTGTCTTGGCCATGCTCCCGCCCGGTTGCTTGTGCCCCCCCAACGTACTCACTGGTGGGGTTGTGTGGAAAGCTGGAGTCCTCGAGTTAGTGTAAACATTGTTTAGCAACAGCTAAAAAACATCAGTGCATTAGCAGTTTTCTTCTTATCCTAGATCCAAACCACAGCACTATACCAGCTACTAGGAAGAAAATTAATTCTGTCCCATGTGAAATCAGGACAAGAGGAAAATATTTGAACTGGATTACTCCCTTCTGCACAAAGGAGGTAGAACATGTTAAAAATATAAAAGAAAGTGAGGAGATGGAGGAGCTACAGCAAAATTTAGGCTGTAGATAGCATCTCAAATGGATACACGGTTCTGGAGCTCAACGAACAGCTCGAGCTCTGTGTAGTCTTAATAACATAAAACCTAAATAAATAAGAAAGCGTTACCTGCATGAAGAAATCTCTTTGGGGCAGAGCTGGTTGAGGAATGGGCAGAGTGATGGTCCAAATGTCTAAAAAGTGACTTACCAGGAATGCTGTCACTTTAAAATGATTTAGAGAGTAGAAAGCAAAGTGTTATTGTTGACATTAGTGACCTAAAATTCTGATTTTGATAGAAGGCAGATTTGTCACCAAGTAGGTCCTGAAATACCAGAAGAGGATAGTGTTCTAGTGCTTTGGTTTCAGTGAGTTTCAAAAATATTTTTGAAGTGTTGCTTCTGTGTTTATTCAGTCTAAATTAAATGAAAGGTAAAACAAAAAGTTGGAAAGTAGAAGGCACCTCTTATGTATTGAAGCAGTAAACTTGTTGTTGGGATTAACTCAGACAGAAAGACATTCATGTATCTTACTCATTTGATGAAGTGATAGCAGGATGTCATGCCTGTGAGAGCTGGGTGTTGTGATCTGAAAGCCCCTTCTAATCCAGCATTTCTCCCTAAGACAGTTTCAGTTGTGAGTTTCTGTTCCTGTCTCTGTGATTAAAAACTTTCACACTTTTAGTAACTGAGATAAAACCAGAAGGGAAGAGAGTGAAGTTAATGGACTCTTTTAACTAGACGTTTTCTTTCAAAACAACCAAACAAAAAAAAAACAAAACAACCCCACAAGAGCTCATATATATACTTCCAGGAACTAGATAATACTTTGGATTTTGTTTTGCTTTATTTTAATAATTGTGAGGTGTTTTTTTGTTGTTGTTTGTTTTGTGGGTTTTGCTGTTGTTTTCTACTTTCTTTTGCTTTGTGAAAGACAGTCTCTGCTCACACAAAGATAGTTGATTGCTTTGTGCTTTTTATTCTCCAGTGTGTATAAACAAACTGGAAGTATGATTACCATGGTAATAAGCAAAAGTATGGCAAAGCATAACTGGATTAAAAGTGATTTGGTTGAAAGCTGTTGATCTCTGATGCAAATCCTCAGACAAAATGCAGCAGCAAGTAAAATAGTTTATCCTAAGTGCCACCTCGAAGTGCACTTATATCCCACTTCTGTTTGATGTGCATTTGGATGAGAAGGTATTTCGTGCAGATATGGAGACCTCATAAATATGTGTGTGACTCTCAGTGTAACCCGCTGTATGCACGGTATCAACATACCTACGGATATCACGTCAGTTTATTAATTCGGAGGAATAAATGCACAAGCTAATAAATAAATCTTAATTATTTCTGAGACTTGTCTGTGGTGGGCAGCTATAAATAGGAAATGCCAGTGCTGCAGTATGTCAAGTGGTGACACCAGTGCTAATAACACGATGTTGGATGGCTTAGTAAAGAGCTCATGGCTAAGTTGTTGTTTTTTTGCAGGTGGAGGTACATTTGTTGTTTAGGTCTGGTGGTTGGTTTGTTTGTTTGGTTTTTTTTTTTTTTTTTTTTTTTATCCTACCAGGCTTGTGAAAGATCCTGTAGGAGGTTTTCTATCACCTGAAATACTCTCTTTTCTTACTGCAGGTCCTATCTGGTTGTGGTGTCTACGATGGCACAGAAATCCATGAGGCCTCAGCGTAAGTTGCTTCATGAAACTGTAAGCTCCCCACAAGTCTCTTTTATGTTACAGCAGTCTGTAGGAAGTTATACGATGACGCTTCACAGTTTTCTCACAACATAATTGGGAGCTCAGGCTGCCTTCTTGCAGTACTCCCTGGTTGTCCAAAGATGCAGCACAATACACACCGCACCGGAGCAGGGAGTGTGAGAGAGTATGTGTTTGTCAGAAACAGAAATTCAGAGTTCCAGAATCAATCTCAACAGAGTTAAGACTTCATTTCACAATCACTTTGAGTTTCTGTTCCTGGGGCTAAACCCGACACTAGAATTGTTTATACTCAAGTTGAATTATTAATTCTTAGCATTAATTGCTAAGTGATATTTCACCTAGACCTGAATTAAATGCACTTAGGTATGTTAATCATGGGACTCTGCCATGGCACTTGGGGACTTACAATGAAAAAGACAGTTTTTTATTGTTCCTGGTTGCCTACATAAGAGCACTGAACAAATAAACCTGCTCTCTAGCTTGCCTGACCCTGCCTCCAAACTGACTTTCCATTCTGCTTTGCACTTTTGTGTTACATACAGAGATTTTGCCGCTACATGCTCAGGATGCTCTGGTGGGATGTGTGTTCTTCCTCTTCTTACAAAATCAGGTGGCTGAGTATTTGTAGCAAGAGTTAAAGGCCAGATCAAGCCTCTCTTCTAAGGTTTTCATCACGTTTTATCTCTGGTTTTGTAGCATACTGGTACACCTTAGTCGTGGAGGGGCTGAGGTTCAGATGTATGCTCCGGATGTTCCTCAGATGCATGTCATCGACCACAGTAAAGGGCAACCAGCTGATGCTGAGTCAAGGTAAAGTCTGCATTTAATGCATTTTCCCTGACTCCTGAGTCTGCCTCTTAGGCATTCTTTGGACACAGCAGCCTGTACCTGCTCTTGTAGTGCTTTACTGACTGGCTTTAGTAGCTTTAAGCTCGCTGGTATTTTGATTGGAGTGAATATATTAAATGAGTTTTCCGGACTTGATTATACACAGTCTTGTAATGCCTGTGTTTCCCAGTAGTAATGTTTCAAAAGCATTGATAGCTCCAGTTATTGAGTACTGCTATTCTTGCTTCCTCCCCTTCCTTTGCCAGAACTTTCTTTTTGCTTTTCTGTGTGCAAATGCTTAATTTGACTTACCGTTTTCTCTCTGGTTCTTCAAGGAATGTTTTAGTGGAATCTGCCAGGATTGCTCGTGGTAAAATTGCAAGCCTAGCTAAGCTTACTACAGCAGACCATGATGCTGTGATATTCCCTGGAGGATTTGGAGCTGCTAAAAACTTGTGAGTCTCAACTAAGTGTTAGATTCCTCAACTTAAATATTCATGATCACTATTCATAATCAACACATATATTCATTCATAATCAACACAATATTCACACAATAAAATCAGGAAGCAATAAATGGCCTTATTTACTGCATATGTAATACTACTTAATAAGGAAGACTTCTTTGGAAGTGTTGGAGTTAAGTTGTACTGTTCACGGTAGTTTCCGGTCATAATTCTTACTGGCATTTTCACATTTTAAATCTTCCAATCAATGTTAATGAGAATTCTGGAGTTCAGATAACGCATAAGAAGTCCTTCCTTCCTCCACCCTTGTGGTGATTCTTTTTGTAATTGGCTGAGGGAAGTAAAGGTAGAATTTCAATAGTTTCAGGTGTTCCTAGTGTTGTTCTGTTTCTTTGCCTAACAAAAAGTCTTCTCTTGCATTAGTAGCAACTAGCTCAAAAAAAAAAACCCCAAAACCCAGAAAAAAGTGTTAGCCATGTGGAATACTGATCCTTTTGTTACTGACTTGCCATTTTGTTGGCTTTGAGAAACTTGGATATTATTTCCCTTTTCTTCTTATGTATTATTATTATTGTTCCATTCCTCAGTAATTCTAGAAAGATGATTTGATAATTCTTGTAGATGTTGATATCAAGTAAGGAACTTTGTGATGTACAAGCCTTACTTGGAATTGTCATTTTGGCTAAAGCATTAATGGTCAACTACAGGCTTTTTCAATGACCTTTTAGAAGTTTGTGACGACCCTTAAGAGCCAGTCTCTGAGCAGATAGACATCTCTAATTGTAGGTTTATACTGAGTCAAGTATAAAGTTTCTTGTTGCGGCAGATCTACCTTTGCTGTTGATGGGAAAGATTGCAAGGTGAACAAAGAAGTTGAACGTGTCTTGAAAGACTTCCACAAAGCAGGGAAACCTATTGGGTATGTATGTTAGTTGGAGGGTCCTTTGTTTGATACTGTGAGCACGGAGACAATGGATGGGTTTTTTTGAAATGTGCAGCTTTTATTGTTGGACCTAGAAAAAGCACCTTCTGTTTTGTATCAGTTGTAGCTTATTTTTTTACATGTGTTTTTCAAGATGCGTGTGTGTGTACGTGTTTGTCAGAACAGAAGCTAAGAAAATACTGAGTGGAAGTGTCTTGTGATGTCTTTCAGATTTGTAAGACTCTGTCCATTTGAATCTTTTCAATTATGACCCAAGTTTTGTAGAATTGCGCTTATAATTGTTTGTGTTGCAGTCTTTGCTGCATTTCACCGGTGTTGGCAGCAAAGGTTCTCTCTGGTGCTGAAGTAACTGTGGGCCATGAAGAAGAGGAAGGTGGCAAGTGGCCTTATGCTGGGACTGCAGGAGCCATTAAAGAACTTGGAGGAAAGCATCGTGTGAAAGAAGTAACTATATCCTTTCCTGCTAATTTCCATGCTGAGAGGCAGTTTAAAAATGTGTTGTTACAGTAATGAATTCTTGAAGGATCTATGCTTTTCCATTTACAGTTTAGTGGGAATGTACTGTGTATAGCAGATCGCATGTAACCCAGAGCGCGACCAGAAACATTGTCTGCTGCATGCAGCTCTGGAGTTAGAAATTGTTCTCACTTGTTGCCAGAAAACTCCCTTGGACACCTGGTAATGTGGTAAATTCCGAGTAAAACTGGCATAAGTTACTACACCTGGCCAGTTCTCTTTGAGATGTTTTTTTCTTTTCCTGAAGGCTAATGCTGCAATCAAACTGTACTCAGAGGTGGTTTATTGTAGTCAGTAAATTTTGTAGGTTTTGTTGTGTATCTTAGAGTTCGCAGATTATTGCTCTGGCAGTGTTGGTATTGCTGGCAAAAACAGCTTCTCGTTTCTGGGATTATTACAGGTTGCAGCTGTTTTTACAGATGGACAATATAATATATCTGGGGGGGCTTTTCTATAGTATACTGGAGCTGTTGGTTTGATAGTGGAATATGAGGGATTTTGCATACAGCATCTGCAAGTGAGACATAGGCTCTTTTCCTTAACTCCCTTTTACGAAGCTCACGTGGACACAAAAAATAAGGTGGTAACTACCCCAGCATTTATGTGTGAAACAGCATTACATCACATCTTCGATGGCATTGGGGCCATGGTAAAGAATGTGCTAAAATTAACTGGCAAATAAAAGTAAATTCAGAACTGTTTAAATTGAGAGTGTAGTATCAAATATAATATGGACCAATGGAAACATTTTCACCTGCTTGTCCTGTCCACACTCCAGTGAATGCTGATACAAAGCTGATTGATTCCAAGCTGCAGGATTTGCCATACCCTTTCTGAGAGAGGGGCCCGCGAAGGGTTTGTGGCGTCCATGCAATCTGGCCTGAGACACAGAGCACTTTCTTGATTTTTTTTTCATCTGGAGGGAGCTGTGTGGACACATTCTGAAACCAGTCCTCCCGGTGCACCAATGTGAAGTTATTTCTGTGGGGTCAAAAAGAGACTAAAGAGCCTTTTAGAGGCTGAAGGCAGATATGTTACTGTAAGGATATAGCAGATGTAGTGGCAGTTGATCTAGTGGACAAAGAATGGGAGGTGGTTCAAGATTTCTATGCTCAGGCCTGTATCTGTGAAATAAAATCCAGGATCATCCGTCAAGGGAATGGACGATTCATATCTGAGTTTAACTTGGCAATAATTAAAATATTTCGAAGAATCTTGTTTTCACAAAGGAGTCATTCTGAATATCAGTGAGTCATAGGATACATCTTAACTGTCACAATACTAGCACTTTGAAAAATTAATCTGTTGGCCCATTATAGCTAGAAAGGTCTGGAAATGGAGGATAAAATATCCGCTGATGTGATGCACAATTAAGGATAATGTCCATGTTAAAGTACTTGTTTGACTACCAGTGGATGAAAAAATCTCAGTATCAAATTATCCTTACTTTCCCTGCTTTACGCTAATAAAGCTTTCTCAAAAAAAAGTATTATTGAATGTCTGGAATAATGATGTATAAATAAATTTCTGCCTTTATGTCATTCTTGTTCCTTCACTTTTGTTTGACAGCTGCCTCTGATAACTTACATGGGTTGATATATTCTAGCAGTTTTTCTGCTTTTCAGTTCTCTTTATGCTTGAGACATTTTTTCCATATAGAATCCATCAGTCTCCTTCTCTTCCAAGCTATTTGTCACCTTCCTATTCATCAGGAAGCAACACTTCAAACACAATGACACCACTTACCTTGTATTAAAGTTCCTTTTATGTGACAGACGTGCTAAAGGGAACCCGTATTTTTTTTAAGGGAAAATTGTGTGTTTCGTATCCACAAGCCTTAGACTGGGTTGGAGTATGGCAAATACTGTGGCTGAGGACTTGCTAGGGATGTGGAATTATTTTTTTAATTATTTATTTTATTTTATTGGGGGAAGCAAAGAGGAAGAATGGAGCTTGAATATGAGTGGTGTGTATGCTCATCTGGCTCAGTGTTCATGAAATAGGTGTTTTGCTTCTGGAGCCTCTTAGTATGTGATATATTTTTCTTGTCACTAAAAATCACATTAGGATTTAGTAGATACAGATCTGTACTTCAAAGATGGCGGTATTTTCTTGGAGGATTTCACAGAGATCCTGTGCAGATCACACCCTCCAGCATGGGTACACAGGAGTCATACACAGAAACCAAGTCATGGTAGCAAGCATGGTTATTGAAGTGGATTTTGACATATTCTGAAACTATTTTTTGCTTGTGCATCAAATTCATTAGGATTTTTTCCATATCAAGTTGGTAAGAGAATTTAAAATACTGTCACTATGTAATTCAGTGCAAATAAAGCCTTTGCTCTGTAAGCTTTGCTTGTATGTAAGTGGATGTTTTCAGTATAAATTTTAGACACAGATTTAGCAGAGTATGAGAGGCAATTAGTCATAGATGTAGTGACATTTTAAAATATGTGTCTTTTCTACATCTGCAGGAGTTTTAGAAGAAATTTGGTAATGTAAGCAAGTATCAGAAAACAGAGATTGTATTGAAAAGCCTGGCACAGAGGGAGAACAGCTGCTGCTTGTGTTAACGGTGCCTTCCTATAAGAGTTAAGTAAATTGAGCTCAACTCTTCCTGTCAGGGTCTGTGAGTTAAATCTTTCTATTACCTCCCCTCACCACAGAAGCTTGTGTCTATATATTTAGGGTTTCTCAGGGCTGCAGTTCCAGTAGGTGCAGCTGTGGTGGCATAAAGCTTTCTTAGCTCCTGAATTTTAGATTCAGGTGTCCAGAGGAAATGTCAAGATTCCTTTTTTGGAAGAAATTGTAAGCAGCTGTGACCAGCTGTTTCAAGTTGGTTGGTAGGTTGTTTAGATGATGTTTGTTGCCTTTTTTTGCAGTCCTCTGACATTCCTTCTTGAATCCAGAAACCTAAATAAAGAAGACTACTAATGTACTGTTTATCTTTCTAAGCAGATGCAGTGGTGGTCGTGTGGATCCCTGACCTGGTGGCTTCCAGGATAGATTCTCATGGTAGCACATGCTTAGATTCAAGTATGCAAACGGAAGCTCGCCTAATCTGACATTTTACCTGCTGAATAATAGCAATACTCTCAAGTGATGATCTCAATGGTGGTGACTGAGAGCTAGGGCTGTGAGTTGTAACAAAAGTAACTAAGGCACCAGCTTTTATTTTTTTTTTTTTATTTTTATTTCTCTATACTTTCACAGTAATGTGCTGAGTACAGCGCTTTGCTACACACATTCTAAAATATTTTTTTTATTAATAGAAGATCTTTTAACTTTGGTGGAAGTTGTAAGATTGTCATCTTGGCTTTCAGCCAGTGTAAATTTGAAGGGAAATTCCATGTGTGTTTAGAGATTATAATAGAGACGTTTTTCTGCCAAGTTGGGTTTTTCCCTTCCTTCCATAAGCTGCTGAGGGGTTTGCTAGTTTTCAGCCAAGTGGATAGAAGTTTCTATGTTTTGATAAATGTTACCAGAAATAAGACGTGAAGGACTGTGTATTCCTCAAGTCTCCACAAGGAGGCATGCAGTATCTGACTTACAGATCCTGCCGGTTTTCATCTTCACAAAGCATTTAAGAATTTTGTCCTGCTAAAAGGGAGTGGTACTAAATGCCCCTCCTGCACTGTGTTGGTTTGCTAGTGATGTGATGGCATTAACCTGTGGGCTGTGGGGAGCAGTTATCTCACTTCTGTTTCTGTCAGCCCCATTTTGTCCTCACACAATGTGATGCTTATACACAAAAAACATTTTATGAAATCTTTCTCTGCAGATGGTTGCAGTGTTCACAAATTTGACATTGGTGCTTTTTTCTTCTAAAACCAGGAATGACAGTTAGGGACTGAGGTGCACTTTTTGTTTCTACCCTTTGGTTTGTGGCTACAATAGAGACATGTTTTGGGTGAATCGGATGTCAGCAGGGGGCACTTTGTGAACAGTGTTCTTTGTGGGTTTTCACTCACCCAGACACAATATTCCAGCTGTTGTTTTATGGATGACATTTTTGTATTGATATTTTGGACATGTAGAGAGGATCAGACAAATATGTGTTTGTCACCCTTCATACTTATTTTCAGTATTTTTCAGTACCATTTGTTCAACAGTTGAATATGTGAATGACTGCCCCTGGGCTTAGCTGAAATAGCAGTGAAAATATATATGAAAATACAAATACTTCCTACTTGTTTAACAAAAATAAATAGGAAATGTAATTCCATTGCAATGAATGCATTTGTCCCTCTGGCTTGTCAAGACTGATTTCTTCAATACAGTGACTTCTTAGTTACGTCCCAGAAAGTATAATACCAAAAATACATGCATTAAGCTCTAAAGCTTTCTTGTGATATAATTAGCACTGAAAAATGAGGAAAAGTGTAGTGTAAAGTCATTGAAGTACGCAGTGTTCTTTTGTTTTTTTTTTTAGTGGTGGTAGGTTTCTTGCTTGGTTCTTTCTTTTTTGTTTTGTTTTAAATAATAATGCTGTTATAGCCAAGGCGAAAAGCTTGTAAAGGGGGGACTTTTATCAGGCCAAGAGATACTCCTGGAAGGAAACACACTGTTTCTTGAAGGGCCTGTGTATTTGTAAGCTAGCAGCATCTTCCATGTTTGTGTATACATAAAAACTTGGGTTTTTTTTTCAGAGTGGGAGCTTAGCTAATTCTCCATCTGCAGATAATTGAGAATTGCTCGCATTCCAGGACTTGAGTCTTTTGTTTGAGCTATTTTTCTTCCTCCTTTCTGCAGCTTGCAGTGGCTGAGGGGAAGCTTGCTTGTTCTATGGGTCAGCCTTAGCCACCAGAAGAATTAAGTAACTGGTATTTCGTTATCTTTTCCAAGGTGACTTCAGTGGTGGTCAAAACCTCTGTGGAAAGAGATAGGGAGGGGAAGACACGAGACAAAACTTGGACAGTCCCAGAAGTTGAAACAGAAGTTGCAACGAGGATTGCATTATCCATAGCAGCACAATTTCATGCTGCCTATTTAAAGATAATCGCCTTCCATGCTTATTTTCAGTATTTTTCAGTACCATTTGTCCAACAGCTGAATATCATGATATGTGACTGCCCTTGGGCTTAGCTGAAATAACAGTGAAAATTCTGCATCAAATGCTTTATATTCATTTCTTGCTTATGCTCTGTGTGGGCCATTTCTCCCACATCACGTGGAACTATGAGATCAGCATAAAGCATTAGCCAGTTACACTTACCTCACCATAAACTTAGATACCAGATGAGCAAACTAACTCCTTTTTGTCTCTTACCAGTGTCATTGTCAGACATGAAAAAATGAGCTCACTTTTACAGCCATTCTTTGCAAGAATAATGTATAAAGATCTCTTGAGAATTTCTTTACTGTTGCAGACTTTCAGCCTATGCTCTTGCCATATGAAATACTTAGGTGTGGGCCGCCATGGTACTCCAAGTGAGAGAAGTGGAGATTCCTCCCTCTTAAATGTGTGAATTGTTACTGTGCTCCTTAGCTTTCAAAGCGATCTCTTCCATTTGTGATGAAACTCAAAAATGCAAGAAGTTATGCACTACTCATGTCTTGCACACTGAGTTAACTTTAAGACATATGCCTTCTGTGTCATCACCCAGGTGGGGAAGGACAAACCAAGGTCTGCTAGTCATTTGAACCTTCCCTTACAGTCTCCCAGGAAAACAGAAGGGCGGTCATATGTTACTACTGGGAAAGGTATTAACTGCAGCTCTGGGAAAATATAATAAACAGGGATGTTTAAACCTCTCAAGTGCTGCTGCAAATCTGAGTCATAAAAAAGTAGGGGTGCAAGCAACATTTAGAGGTCACCCAGTCCTCTTCTGCCCACCATTCTTCCTGCTTTCATATGCACATGTGTGTAGCAGCAGTTTGCACGGGTAGGGAGAATCACTTCTGAGGGTGAAAGAGGCAGATGAACGAGGAAACTGGGCATTGGCCAACAATGTGTCCTTGTCACCAAGAAGGCCAGTGGTATCCTGGGGTGCATTAAGAGTGTGACCAGCAGGTCAAGGGGACATTGTCCTCTCCTACTATGCCCTAGTGAGGCTACATCTGGAGTACTGTGTCCAGTTTTGGGCTTCCAGTTCAAGAGACATGGGGAACTACTGGAGAAATTCCAACAGGGGGCTATGAAGATGATGAGGGAGCTGGGGCATCTCTCTTACAAGGAAACACTGAGAGATCTGAGGTTGTTTAGCCTGGAGAAGACTGAGGAGATCTAATCAATGCTTATCAATATCTAAATGGTGGGTGTCAAGATGATGGGGTCAGACTCTTCAGTGGTGCCCAGATACAGGACAATGGGCACAAGCTAGAACAAAGTTTCTATCTGAACATGAGGAAAAACTTCTTTGAGGCTGACAGAGCACTGGAACAGGCTGCTGTGAGAGACTCCGGAGTCTCCTCTGCAGATACCCAAAACCCACCTGGATGCTTTCCCATCCAACCTGCTTGAGGTGAATCTGCTTTTTCAGGGGGGTTGGACTAGATGACCTCTAGAGGTCCCTTCAAACCCCTACCCTTCTGTGTGATTCCTCCTAGGCATCAGCCAGCGCAGTGCCTACTCTTAAATGTACAACTGGTCTGTTTCTTTCCACAGCAGGGAGACTCTGCTCTAACCCTGCATGCCGATGTAAAGTAATAGGTGCTCATGGTTTTTGTATGCCACAGCACCTTTTGTAAAGTGGAGGGCTGCTTAAGTGGCTATTAGATTTTTAGAAGTCATACGGTCCTTCAGATGAGGGCAAGCAGTTCAGACTTTTTGGGACTGACATACCTGCACAAATTCCACCTTTTGGACATTCTGAATGCACTGGAAGCCTAGCTAACTGTGGGAACTGCTGGCATACAACTAAAGAATTCTTAGAGACCAAGCAATTGCTCTCATTAGGGGTTGAGTTTTTTTAAAGTTTTTATTTTTAGTCAACTTGTGTTTTGAAAAATACATGGAATCTTAGACAAACACATGGAGGATAAGATACAAAAATACTATCACAATTCTTACATTCAAATCTTTCTGTGAAGTTGTTCTGTTATGCTAAGCTGCTCTGTACCCAGCGTAGTGTAAATACCAGCTGAGCTTCACTGCAGCAGCAGCACAAGCCCTGCATGGGATTTTGTCTGTCTTCCCCACCATGGGTGGAGGGCCCTTTGTTAAGAAAGTCAAAAAGGTAACTATCTCCTTTACCTAAATGGACACCATTTTAAGCTCTGTTCCCTTTCTTGCAAAACCATCCTGTCTTTCCTTTGGAAAGAGGGTGGAACTGTTCCAAATCAAAATGACTTTCTGTGCAGCATTATGAGTCACTTCCCTCTGCTTGAGGGCTCAGCCAGGAGTGCGTTGAAGTCACCGCTGTTCACCAGTCTGGGCGAGTCATTTTCCAGGCGCTTCTCAGTTCTGTGACAGAGTGGTTGCAGCAGTTCTCTCCTGAAACTAAACTTCTGTTCCTTTTTGATATTGTTGATGTACAGGATCCTTTCAGTCTTAGTTTTACACAGGAGACTTGTGCTTCCTGAATTGAACACTGCCAGTACTGAAACCATTTAGTTTGCATAGGTGTCAGCTACAATTATTTGGACCCTAGTTTTGTTGGTTTTGTTTTTTTTTTCTCCAAAGATATTATTTTTAAAGGAGTAACGTTGTCACAGTAACAGTTTCTTATTGCACAGTTCTAGCTTAAGAATCCAGCTCTTGCACATTGATCACAGGTACCTTTCTGTGTTTCATGACCAAAAGAGAAAATAGTGAATTCAGCCTTCTAAAGGTTCTGGTCTGTTTAGAAGTGGATTTTGTAATACATCATTTCCTCTATGTTGATGTTTTATGAAATTCCATTGTTTTTCTCAGTAAGCTTCACCCTTCCGCTGAAGAAATACTCCATTTCTTGTGGACAAAAAAAGGCGCCTCTGATAGCCCATGACGCTTAAGAGTAAAAACAGAAGCTAAAGTTCCACAGGCTGAAGTTTCACAAGGTTTCCACGTTTAACATTTCACAAAATACAGTGTCTTCCTACTTCCAGTTTTTATCTGACACAGAGGGTTATTACCCTTTCTCCTCCTTTCAATTCCCTTGAAGGACAGCAAATGATCTTAGGCAAAGGATCTCACTAGGGTCAATTAAATGTGACCTTGTAGCTTGGTGAGTCTTTTATCCTGTCATTAAAGCAAAATCACAAAATCTAAAATGAAGTCTTCGTACCATCAGGGCTAAAACTGGGCTCCAAGAAACACATTAAAAAGCAGACTTGCCACCTCTGAGTTTTTGCTGCCTTTGGTTTTTGTGGAAGACCAAACCATGGGACATAAATACCTTTTTCAGCTATTGGTGTTTCTTTCACATGACTTTGCAACAGCTGTCACACTAATGTTAGGGAGCTGTTCTGCCCAGTGAGGTCCTCTGGTGAGGAGAACGTCCCAAAGAGAAGGTTGGATTCCCCAGCTACAAGTGCCAAACCCCGAGCGTGACCAGGAGGTGGAAAGAAAGGGGAAGCATAGCCAGATATGGCACATCAGCAGGGCTTCTGGAGGAAATCTTACTGTGTCCTGAAAAATTAAATAAGAGAAAGTTGGCATGTAACTGGTGGCTCCGCAAGAAAGGTATTTGAAGTTTCTGTGATGTATTTTACATGAATGAAATATTGTTTGTAAAATCATGTGGATTTTGGCTCATTTTCAAAATTCTCTTTTGTGTGTGTACCATCCAGAAAAAACAGTCCCCAAGTACTGTGACAAAGCATTTTTAATCCTTCACAGAAAAGGCACAGGCACTCAGCAGCAATCGGTACAGCTTCCTTTTCTGATGACTGCAAGTACTTATTCAAAGTCCTGATAGAAACACAACTAAAAGATTATAAAATCCATTATCATTCTGCCTACTCAGGGTCATAGGTAGGTGCTGTGTTTAAGAGTCCAGAAATAATGACAATAAGTATTATAAGGCTAGGCCACATACACTTAGGTGATAGCAGCACTGTGTGCCACTGTTGGTATGTAAGCCACAACACGGGCACAGATCAACATTGGCACAGATGGTATCTGCAACTCCTGCTGTATGTAGTATGTAAGTAAAAGAAACATTTTGAACCCCTGACTTAAGCGATAGAGAATTTTTTCCTAGAAGTCTTTAGGTCCAAGTCTTTTGCTGGGAAGATCAGGCTGTATATTGTTTTCTATACCGATTCTTAGGCTGTTCCTGTTGCTGTGTTGTGAGCTTTCTGTATGTTGCTGCAGTTAACTTCTTGCTAGTAGGATGCTTTGAAATAAATGTAGGATTGTAGCAAGTCTCCGGGCCTCTTGTGACCTATTCCAGGCCTAGACACTTTCATTTGTCCCAGAAAAAAAATTAAAACAAATTTTGATTGTCCCAGAAGGAGTCTTGCAAGAAACTCAGAGTGCCAGAGTGACAAAAATCATTTTAGCAAATAAACAGAAGTGAAGCAGAAGTGAAACGGAGCAAAACTGTTTCTGTTTTGTATTAAAATAATAAATATCTGCTGTTCTGGTTATGATGACTACAAGGTGTGATAGCTATTTCTGCAAACAGTGTCTTTGTTCTCAGCAGGTTACTTAACTTTTATAAATCCATTCCAAACTAACTAATACAATACAGATTCTCTTCATCCTTTTCTTAAGAAATTGGTGAAAATAAATTAAGAATAAAAACAACACGACAGGGAGCTATGACTGATGATTTTCTTTGAAAGAAGTTGGCTACAGGGAATATATTTTTCTTTTTTTGGAAGAACTATGTTTCAAAAGGTAGACTTTTGTTCTTTCCTTTGTCCCCAGGCCCCCCAAAATCCAACAACACAAAAGACTTCAAGGTGTCTAAAGTGTGTGTGTCAGTGTGCTCTCTTAAAGCAAAGCTGAAAGTCTCCCAAAATACCTTTTCATGGTAAGAAATAGTTTATATTGAGGAAAAGTTGTCAGAAAGTTTTCAGCTGAGTCAACATATATGCAACAACCTCCTTTAAATACAGCCTGTTTACCTTTTGGTTTTGAGACATTACAACAGCTACTGTATCAACAAGTTTGACCCTTGATAATTTCTTACTTTTTGTGGGAGGTAACAGCTAAAGTTATTCTAGATCCCCTTCTGTTTGCTTTTATAATGTTATAATGTGGTAAAAAGGGACCTTTTACAAGTTGTTTATTGCTCATGAAGTACAGAGATGATGTTTTCCTGTGTGGTCATGGGATGAAACACTGGAATATTTTTCCTCCTTAGTTTCTACTTGAGCTTATTGCTGCTTAATCTGACTGTAATGTCCTATTGTGGCCAAACTTACTACATTAACTGTAACATAATTATTGTTATAAAGATTATATCTGTCAGCTACACTGAATAAAATACAAATTGCATCTACTGATTTTTACATGACAAAATGTAATAGGTTTGATGTTAATTTAAGATTTTACAGTGCTAATAAGAATAATTTGTTTTACAAGCAGGATTTTTACATGAGGATGGCATGTCAGAGCTGGATAGCCCATCTATATTGTATTCACTCTGCAAGTGTTTACAAATGACCCTAATGTAGGTTCTTCTCTGTAATGATTAAAACTAGACATTAGCATCTGCTCTATAGTTCAGAACTGCCTTTGGATGAGTTCTACTTTAATTTTCTCAGAAGACCATCTGTGGAATCATTAATCATGTATTTTTAGAATATATATTACCTTATTTACCCCAAAGGACCCCACAAATCTCACAATCTGGTAGTTCATTCATACCAAGCTAATTTACAAAGGCCTTAACTCACAGAACCAAATGGTTTCCATGTTACTAGTTTTTTACTAGTTTTCATGATGCCCATAATGGTGAGTAGCTTTATGGATTACTGGCAGCTGGCACTTCAGGATTCTTCTTTCTGCAGTCTAGGTTTGTCTTAGTGGTGGAGGTATTTTTCCTTGTCTGGGACAGCTCTATTTTGTCTGACTTACTAAGAGAGAACAAGGACTGTAAGTCTGTTAGACTTTCTTTATTCAGCACATTTTATCAACCTTGCAAATTCGAATTAATGCACTGTATAATCACTTAGATTCTTGTCAGGTTAAGGACTATTGCCTTACCAGAAGGGGAAGGAGCCTCCTCAATGCTAGATGGAGCTGGAAAAAACACAATAATAGAAATTATTTGTTTGAGTCTACAACAGAAAAGAAGGTATTGATAATTGATCTAAGGGTTAGTGCTTGTTTCTGAGAAAGAATACATTTGTCAAACAAACTGAAAGTTTAATAAAATCACAGAATGAAATCAGAGTAAAAGACACGTTACTGCTCCCAGAACTTAGATGATGAAACATTTTGATTCTGCATTTTCAATACACTTTTTTATTATTATTCTGAAAACTGCAAAAGATTTAGCTTTGAAATCTTCTGAACGAAAGTATTTCAGTTGACATTTTAAAAACATTTTTCTCTTGAGAATGGTGTGCTTTGAGATAAAGATATTAAGGGGTTTATATTGAAAAGAAAACATTTCTGTTTTAAGCAAAATTAAACATGTGTGGTTGACTATAACAAAGGTTTCTAGCTGATTTATTCAACCAAGACACCTTAGAAAAATGTGATTTGTTTTGATGTCTATACACTTTTCTTAATTTGCTTTTTCGGTTGCTTAACTGGTCAAACCCAATGCCCCATCATTCTGCTGGCCATGCTTGTAGGTAGTTCAGACATGTTAGCTCAGTTTTTTGGCATCATTCAAGCGTGTTTTATGGTCTCACTTTCCTAAGGAAGAAAAATAATAATTCTTGTTGCATATGTTCAGCCTTGCCACCAGATCCAGATCTTCCAGCTCCAAGGGAAAAGGTAATTAACAACTGCCTGTCTTTCATCTGAATGGGTACATGGCCTGGACTTTGGATCCAATTGCCAGAGATTAAATTAAACCTGCTTCACAGACCCAAGTGCAAACAATGGAATAAATACTCCTGTTCCTCTGGGACAATGTGGGTCCAGGACTGTACAAACCTACAAAGAACCAAATGCTTAAAAGTTGGAGAGCCCTCATTATTCATTAATGTCTCCTGTAACGGGAGGGGGAAGAGAAGTGGGCTTGCTTTCAGGCGTCCTGCTGTTTGTGTGGGTATGCTGTGCTGGAACATAACAACGATTTTAATTTTTTCTTTAATTCCCGCTGTTCTATCAAAAGCAAGGGACACAGCGAAACTGAGTGAAGATTTGCTTAAAAAATTGAAGTCAACCCTGTTGATGGCCATATATGGCTTGTCAACAAGAAATGCTGCCCTCTCTCTGAAGTAAAAAAAAATAATAAAATCTTACCTGATACAGAGAGTCTAATTTTAGATTTCTGTGTTTGGCTAGGGTGATCCCCAGTCTGTCTGTAGATGCAAGTATATACATCTGCGTCCAGTGATTGGACATTGGAGAGCTTTAAGGAAAAGTTGCCATACTTCATCTGGTCCAAAAAAAGACTAGTTCTGCCACGGTAACGTTCATCCTGGGACTCCAGTGAATCCTGCCCATTGTGAAAAAAATGCACTAAGACAGAGTCTATCTGCCAGTAGAGCTTGGAATCTGAAAGCATCAGCTCTCCAGGAGAGGTGGTGGTGCAAGGCAAAATAACAGTTTCTCCAACAAATGCATGACATTCTGTGTCTGGTTGACCTGGAATAAAAAACAGACAACTTTCTCAGTGCACAGCAGATCTAGGGACACCAGGTTTCCTATAATTTGGCATTACTGCCTCTCTTCTGCTTCTCCTTCCCATGTCCTCCTGCTCCCAGCCAGGCAGGAGGCAATATGTGCTATGCCAGGACTGAGGGCCATGTATGCTCAGTGCCCAGCCAGTTGTGCAGCAGGACAGATGTTGGTTGCTGTGTGCAATTTGCCTTCACTATGTCACTGTGCATCTGCTGTGTGCAATTTGCCTTCACTATGTCATTGTGCATCCTGCTTGAACTTGTCTCCTTAGATGGTGATTTTAATCCTAGCTTCTGGGGATCTTCGTCTTTGAGATCAGGTGTCTGATCCGAGTTTATTTAATCAGTCAATTCACAAGTGAAAAAGGGGATGCAGGGAATGAAGATGGGCAGACATTATTAAATAAATTCTGGTTTTCTAGGAAGTCTGGCTGAAAAAAAGGAGAAGCATGAAAAGGATGTTGCATCAGCCAGAGAAAAGTCTTGGGTGAGTTTGGTGTCTCCAAACTCCCATTGCTTGCCTAGCAGATTGTGGCCCCTGGTTTGTGAATAACGTGCTAGAGGCCCCCATCTCCCACACCCTGCGGCATCTTGCAGAGGGTCTGACAGAAAAGGGCTTCTTTTCTGAAGGTCTGTCTCAGTGCATTCTTGCTAACACCTGTCCTGTGGGCTCCCACACTCATTGGCATAGTTATTCTGGTACTCCAGAAAGAAGGTCTATTGCTCCCACTTTAGGTAACTTACTTTTCCAAGGCCTCAGGGAGACAAATATTTTGTATGGGTGGCCTGGACGTCAGGAAGAGATGTTACCAACCAGTTCCAGCACATGTGGGAACTGGGGTAAGAGTAACTGCTGGTGAACAAACAGGCAAACAGACAGGGAAGGAAGCCAGCTATATCTCACTTGTACAAGCTGTTCACATAGTAATTTTGATACTAATTATTTGTATAAATTTTCCCAAGTTAGTTGAAAGTATGCTAAAACTCACACAAATGGGGGAGTCTGCCACTATCATGTAGGAAAACTCTTACTGGATTGTGGTGTTATATTTCCTAGGAGAAGACCTGAGTTATGGAAGGTTCCCATGCATTTATAAATCACAGACAACTAGGTATTTTCAGCACAGAATCTGGGCTTAAATAACACTTTGGCCAAAAACATTTCATAAAATGATTTTGTAAATTAAAATGCAGATGAATTAATTTGGATGGAAATCTCATTGCCAGCAGGGAGCAGAACCAAAGCAGCATGAGTTTGCTATTGTGCCAAGAAGAAAAGCTAAAATTCACGGTGAAAAAACTCAATGTGTTTTCATGGCCAAAGTTCTGTGAAGCAGAAGGGGTAAGTAATCAGACTAAATATAGAAATAAATGTTCTTGGTCGCAGTGTGGTCAATCCTGTGTTCTAGGCCTGTGCGTATATTTGACTAAAGATCCAAGAGAGTCCCTGTTCCCCCTTGAAGTCACCGACATCAACCACAATGCAGCTTGTTACATTCTTGGGCCTCTGTTTCCATATTAATCAGTGTCTGTTTTGACGCTTCTTTGTCACATTGTATCACATTGTGTCCATCCAGACAGACATAAAAGCAGAAAGAAAAGTATAATTCAGAAAGCTAAATCATAGAGCCAAGTGTCTTCGTTTATACTCTCACCAAACATCTGCTTTCCTTAGGTTTTCAGATTTTTCAGCTGAAAATCCCCATCTACTTTTGCCCAACAATTTAAACTTATAGTTGAGAAAAACCGACCCCCCCAGTGCTGTTTCTGGTTGTCGGTGAAAGGAGACTCTTGCTGACCAGCTTTTGCTTCAAAGGCAGAACCTGAGTTACATCAGCATCCAGACAAGGGTCTGTTTTATTTCTAATAAAGCTCAGCCTCCACTGTACTGTACCCTTATTGCCACAGTACATATGACCCTATGCTCCCCCAGGAGACTCCCTCAGCCCTACAATTAGTGACATACCAAGGCAGGGCCATTAGCTGTACCCAGCACACCTAGAAGGGCCACTGCCAGCTGAGGAAGGACAGGGAGCAGCCTGAGCCCTATCTGTGAACTGTTTGGGCCTGGGGAAGCTGAGTAAGGCTGTGCTCAGCAGAGTCTGTGGCAAAGGTGTGTCTGAAAGCAGACTGTGGTTATGGCTGACCACGATTAGGTAACCACAGCAGGAGGATGAGGGTGCCTGAAACTGCTGCAGGTGCTTTTTAAGCCCTGGAAAAAGTGAGCCTCCTCCAGAAGAGCTTGCTGGTGGAAAGAGTCCTGTCCATAGGATGCCATTAGCAGAAAGAGGGCTTGAAACTTAGGGTGTTGCACATGGATGAAGAAAAGATAATCCTGAAATCAACAAAACTTGTAGCTCTACTCAGAAATATGGACAATAAGCATTTGCTTAATGAGGAAAAGATGTAGAAAGAGTGTTCGTCCTATCTCCTGATGGTGGTCACTTCTGAATTTTATATTGTTTTTAGAAGTGCATATATTTGCTTCTTGGCTCTTTATTCTTTTTCTTAAGATGGAGGACAGCAGTGCTCACTGCTTCTGAGACTAGCATAACCGTTCCTTTCCTGCATGATATGGTATATAAACCTTGTAACACTTGTGATGTCTCTATAAACACCCACAAGGTTCAACCAACCCTGCCCCATACTGCTTTCAGCTGGTAAAACTAGGGTAGCAGGAGACAAAAAAAGAAGGCACTGCTGAAGTTGCCTGAGAGAAGAACAGGTGACTGAAATGTAGCTGTGATGAGTTATTTAACAGGGCCTACAGGTGAATGAGGTCTTTTGTAGATGGGAAGAACAGACTTCTCGGTACAAGTCAAATAAGTGCCTTTATGGAAGCTAGTTTTGGGAAGATGAGTAAGATCTTGTTGAAGGCTGGTGATGCTGTGTTAAATATCTCACTGAGGGTATTGTTGTATCAGGAGATGTGGAAGCAGAGAGTTTCCTGGCCAGAAGACTGGAGCAGTCGTGCACTGAGCGATGGGGATGGTGGCAGCTGCTGCTGGGGTGTGCAAAGCAGGGTGAGAAGTCCTTGGATGATTTA
Source organism: Chloroceryle amazona (assembly GCA_027560015.1). NCBI lineage: Eukaryota > Metazoa > Chordata > Aves > Coraciiformes > Cerylidae > Chloroceryle > Chloroceryle amazona. The sequence continues at coordinate 21,798 of JANHFX010022245.1, forward strand.
CCTGGTAAGCTTTACACCTAGAAGATGTGTGTGTTGGCACAGAGCTTTCACTTGTAGTTGTAAGATTCAAGTGTAAAGTGAGATGAGTTAAGGTTGTGGTTTGTTGTTTGTCTTTTGTTTTTAATTATTGTGTGTTTTAAGTATTTCACAAATGCTATCAAGGTGAAGTTAAATGTGCTAATTTAACCAGCCTGTAATATTCCTATAATGAGAAAACATTGCTGCTTTGGTATCCAAAGTGTGGTGCTGGTAAGCTCATAAAGACTGGGCTTTTTTGTTGCTCTCTTCTTTCACTCCCACCATGAAGATGATCTAGGGTAACCATCTTTGTTTAATAATTACATACTGTTTGTACTAGAGGAATCTGGGATGCCAGTAGGCAATCTAGAGTTTATGTCTTGTGAAAAAGGTCTTGGAAGTGGAAAGCTCTCGCGTTCACTCTAGTGATATTAGCACAGGTCTGACAGCAGACAAAGTAGTTTAACAGTGGAAGAAGCAGAAAAATGTTCCAGTGCTAGAAAGAAGGCAGCAGGGAATTTCTTGAGTTTCTGAGTAGTTATGACCTCAAACAGAAATGTGTAACACTGGCAGGGTATTGGTGTGTGGTTCCTTATAGGTTCATGCCTCACCTGCATGCAGAAGTACCTTAGGGAGGGTCAGGGGGTGTTTGTAATCCCAGTTACCTGCTCAGAAATTGAATTCTTTTAGGGTGGGAGGGGAAAGAGTCAGTCAAAGGGTGGTCACTTAGATAGCTCTATGTGCTTGCAGGTGCACTTAGTAACAGACTTGTCACACCACTCTGTGGAAATGTGAAAGTTTCCTTTAATGTCATTCGTGCTTCCAGAAGAGAGAAAGTGAGATAAGACAAGTTCCAGATGAAGTATAATCTCCTGAACCACCCCTATGCATGGTAAAAAAGCATTTCTATGCAAGCAGGGGAGTCCTGACCACACACAGAGGTCTTAATTTTGCTGAAAATATGCATCAGATAAGGAAATTGAAGGAAGTTACCCCTAGTAAGTCTGTGGAAAACTCCCTCACCAATATGTACTAGTGTATTGCTTTCATAGGGAAGATCATATCTAGTCTATATAATGTCAGAAGCCCCACTCTGCTAGAACTTGGCAGAGCATGTGCAAAGATTCGGGAAGAGAGACTGCTGTTGGGCTCCAGTCCTTTCACTTTGGCTATGCATGTAGCAAGCCCAGCAACTAAAAGAGTTTAAATGAAAGAAGAACAAAACAACACAACAAACAGATGACAGGAAGTTTAGGGTTGTAAAGGATGAGATACCAAGATACCCTTAACATTATGGAAATGGTAGGGCACTTTTAATGTTGTGAGCAGGATAAACTTTATAGATAAGTATTTGTTGGCCTGAAACATCTTAACCTTGAAACCACTTCTTTCAGACACAAGGTTCATCTGAAGGTTATTACCTGTACTTGCAAACCTTGGACTGTGATGAAATATATTCAAAGCAAAGCGTGCATTTGTTCCGTTTTGCTCTAAGGTTTTTAGTTTACAGTTTGTGTATTCACACATAAATACTTTGACAAACTTCTAGATGTGTATTAAGGTATATTTACCTCTGGGTAGAGATGCAAACTGTAAGCAGGCAACCATCCAGAGAGCAGTCTCCCTAATGAAATGAGAGAGAGAAACACCAAATGTTTGTTAGAAGGCTAGAGCAGAGATCAAAGATCTTTTCTCTGGCATAATTTATGCCCTGTTTCACAACTCCCTCATCTGTGAAGAGAATTCAAGTACAAGGCCAAATGGGTTAGAGATCGTCTCTTGTCATCTAGTCTTGCTGTGGATTGTACCTCTTGCCTGTAAATATGAGGTTTCTCAATGGTCATAATAAGATGGGACTTCAGTTGCAAACACCAGACACATACTTTCCACTTCTATTCTTGCGTGGATGAAGTTAATTGTGTATATGTAGTCATAGTTTGCTCTTGAGATTGTTTTTCCTTTGGTAATTACATGAAATTCCTTCTGCCCCCAAACTTCAGCTGCTTTGCAGCATAAGAAAATCATAGCTTACCATTTCATTTTTGTGCCTTCCCAGCCCTTAAGAATCAATCCCTGCTGTGAATTCCTGGGCACTCCAGCTGCTACTTCTGTCTCTGCTAAAACAAAAGAATGAGAAGCTTTTAATTTTTATTGCCATAAGTGTTTATTCACAAGGGGATAGGTTATTTACTAGTACTTTGCTGGATTGTTTGTTTTCTGTTGCTCTGTGTGTATAAATACAAGCAGTGTATTATTAGATATACACTCCCTGTACTATATACACAGTCTACAGCAATGTGTATATACACTCCAAATACACTCTTGGAATACAGACAGTGTATTTATTTTCTTGTGTAGGATGGATGTAAATCACAAGCTGTGCACAGACTAGCCCTGAGCTTCCAACTCGGTGAAGGGATTTTTGTTCTATAACTAGCTGAGATCAAAGATGGTGGTAAAACTTAATGGATGTTGTATTTATCAAAAGTTGTAGACACCATCACTCAGACTACCGAATAACCACCCAAGCTGCATATCTACCAACAAAATACAGACACAGCTAATAAACCTATAAGGAAAATGCAGTTTAAAAGAGCTTCTTTTTTAAGGAGGCTGTTAAATCAGGTACTTTCTCAAAGAGGAAAAAAGCAAAATGGTAAAAAAGTCAAAGGCAACAATGTGGGATTTGGACTTCCTCTGCCTATCCTCATAGCAACTTGTAGCTTAAGAAGTACGAATATCCGAGTGATCGTTCCTTCCTGGTGTGCTCCACAGACACTGCTGACTGTGGAAGTACTGGTTTAGCCAAGGTCCTCTTTCTGCTGAGGCAGCTCTGTCTGGGGAAAGTGCTGGTGCTGTTCTTCTGCCTATTGCTCCAGGTGTAAAGGTGTTTCCTGGGGTGAGCAAGAGGAGGTGCTGGATTTTTGTGTTTCTCCCTCTCTCCTCATGGCCAAGTCCTGGTTATGCTTCATTTACCAGCGCCTTCCTGATACAATCCCTCTGCCATCTTTGGATTCTTTGACATTAAAAGCAGTTTGTTCTGCATGTTACTGATTAACTTATCCTATGTTTTCCTCCCTGCATTGCAATGGTTATTGCTTCAAGCAAGGGTATAAATTTATTCAAAGTGAAATTATTCCATATGTCTTTCCTTCTTTCTGCCTTTTGTAAATGAAACTTGGGCTCTGATGATCACTTTTACCTGCCTAACTAATTCTCCATGGTGCCTCATGGAGCTTATCCTTCCTCACAGCTTTGTCCAGGTGTTCCAATCCATTTAAGGCTGATCTGCAAAAATATGAAGAGCAAACCTATCCTGCACCCTGGCCTACCACTGGGGCATGAATGAGGTGGATCTGGAAGGACTAGGGCTCCACATCAACTTGCTATTAGGCAGTAGCAAGGTTTCTTTCCAGGCTGAAGTGTTATCTACCCAGGCAAATGGAGGCTAACAAAGGATGAGTTAAAGATCTGTGAAATACTGCTTATGAATTTAGTTAGATCTTTTGATAAATATTAATATGTATAAAGACTGCAGTAAATATGTACATGATATCTAGGGCAAGATGACTATCCTTAAAACTGTCAGACTGATTAATTTAGGAACTTATAATCATGAATTGGCTGTCCTTGAAGAAAAAAAAACCCCTGAGGAATATAATCTCCAAGTACCTATAGTTAATATATTGTTTTGCATATTATTTTACTGTCAGCTAAAGATTAGTGATATCCTGATGTGAACTAGCCTCACTGTAGTCCTAAAAATCACACCCCCAGGGCAGGAGACTGACCCAGGTGAAGACCCTGCCACATGGAGCATGCATAGTATGAACAGGTGATTGTGTCACCATATATAAATTACTGACCAAGCAGTGTTAGTAGGAAGTTCTTGGAAACTTACCAGTTGATAAATTTGTTTATGAAAGAAGCTTTGAAAAGTGTCTAGGCATGCTAACTTTGTGGAAGCACTCAAACTTGCACAACTGTGTAATAAACCCGTATCTCATCTCAGTGTGTGAGATTGGCTCCTTGCGCATCCCTACACAGAAAGAACTAAAAATTTGGTAGGTGTACCCAGCTAACAGGCCTACGTAAAGGTCAGTAGCAGCAGACATGAATGAACCAAGAGTCAGAGCTCCTAAACTTGATGTAATTTTTCTGAAGAGTCGGTAACTTTCTTTCTTAAGAATCCCATGAAGGTGGTTGTTCCAGGCCAGCTGTCTTTGTGTCTCCAGCTTTGTCTGACTTACTCCCACAGAGTCCTTGTGGGGTTTCTTGTTCTTGCAAATGCTTGTACAGAAGTCTTGGTTTGGGAGGAAGTGGCATCGGACCTGAAATACCAAATTACATCCCAACTGCATGTGAATGTTGAGCCCTCTTGCCATTCACATGTTATTGTTACTTCCCTATTGAAGTTTAAGCTTGTGTATAAAGAAGCAAGGCAGGACTTGTTTTAGGAAGCGGTATCTCACAGCAAGAATGCTTCAGACTGGTCTAGCTGGAGCATCTAACCTTTAATTTGGATTTTTCCAGAGCTAATTAGTTAGAATAACATGTCTTTCTGGATTGAACTGACTCTGCTTGGAACAAAAATGTTTACACTGAGCCTCTAGAAGTATTGTTCTTGGTACACTAAGGGGGAGATCTGTTCTTATCTGTGCAGTACAGCTGCTGTAAGATGTTTCAGTCACCACATAGATCAGCATTTAAAATAAATAAATGATGTGAAATATCAAAAGTGTGTTTTTTTTCTTAAGTGTTGGTTTAAACAAAATGAAATATTGGAAAATTAGCAAGTAATTTTTTCTTTTTTTCAGTTTTAAAAGTTGATCCATTTACTGTTCATTTTAACATAACAAAGGAATTATTTAGGACTTATTTTTCAGAGGTTAAAACAAGAAAGGCTTTGTAGTGAAGAATCAGTTCCTGAAGAAATAAGATATTAATTATTATTTTAATACTAACCTACTTGAAATACTTAAGACATGTAATGTAATTCAAGCATATGATTAAATTGCAAAACTCTAGCTTCTTGGCAGTGTCTGTCATCCAACTTTTGCATCATGTGTGTGAGGCCGTTTACTAAACAGAGCTAATGCTCATCCTTCAACAAATTAATCAAGCAGTCAAGCAAGCAAATGTCCCCAGTGCTTGTAGAATAGCAGGACTCTGTACCAAAGTAAATTGATTCAAGTTGTCCCTTTCCAATGCAGGATGGGTGGAGGTGAGAGAGTGTAAGTGCTACTTTTGAAGGCTTTATGTTCTTGGAGCACTAAAACTCTCACTTTAAAGCAAGTTAAGAAGATGGTATTTTTCTATCAGTGCTCTGTTAATACACTACAGCAACGCTATTTCTAGGGTTAAGGATATTCCCCTGGAACAGCTCTGTGGGTCAAGATATCTGGGATGGCAGGAAAGGAAAATGTTGTGTTTAGAGATGCCGTGCATGAGCCAGGCGCCCATGTTGTGTGGGGCATGTGTGTTGTGGTGGGATTTTTTTTCTTTCTTTTTGTCTATTCCCATAATTCTGAATTCTGTGGGCACCTGTTTGATCATCAGGGATGGCACAGTTGGAGTGTGATGAAATACGACTCACCTGTGATCATACAGTGGGCAGAACTTCTGGTGGCCAAGTGGCCAGGCTACATATTACAGGAAAAAACAGCTAAACCAGCTGGTTTCAGTGACCAGTCCAGCAATGGCTTGTAGCCATGGTGCATCTGTATAATTTCACTGCAAAGAATGATCAGTTTGGGATTTAGACCAGAGAAGATCCAGGGCCTGAAAATCTAGGGAAGGATTATGAGAGGCTGTTACGGGACAACTTGCTGATATAGGGTGCTGGCCAGGGCAGGGATGGAGTTGCTGAGCTGGAACTGTTTTGACACAGGAGATACCTCTTTGTGGTGATGTCAAATGTGGTACGGATTTAAAAGCCATTGTGAACTAAATGGTCAGGGCAATTTGAGTGTTATACTGAAGGAATTGATTTGCTTGCTAACTCCTCTGCTACATTTGCCAACCTACAGCACTGGCTGGAGCTATTATGTAGTTAGTACAGCTGGGCACTGAATGAGTGGTGATACAACTTGGAACAGACACTATCTGGAGAAGACACCAGTAATTCTGAAAGCATTAGCTAAAATCACCTAGCAGATGAATGAAGTCAACTGCCAAGAAGGAAACTGCTCATTATACACCTGGCATAGCTTTGTAGCTTAGTCACCAGTAGTTTCTTCAAGTGTTTGTATTTTTATCTTCTCCCCTTCCTTGTAAGCCTTTGGCTTTTGAAAACAGATTTATGCAAGCTGACTGTTGTTCCTGATTATTGTAGGAGGAAAAGGGGGGGACCTTTCTCCCCAACTTTGTGGAATTCTGAGAGCACCCTGAGTAGGGAAATGTTGCCTCAGTATTCCTTATCCACCTCAAGGCAGCTTTGTCATTTCTTTAAATACACTCCACTCATGTAACCTCTAGGTAAAACCTAATAGCTAGTGGAAAGCTAATGAGTAAACTTGCAAGTGGAAATTATGGTCTGGCTTAGAGAAAGTTTTGTTTATGGTGCAACTGTCTCTACCGAAACTGGGCGATTACTTCTGATCTTATCTGAAAGCAGCCTGTAAACAACACTGTCTCTAAATGAGGCATCATTTGGAGACCTGTCCTATAAATATTTCAAGGAAAGATATTTAAGAGCTCTCAGTGAGGGACATGCTGGCATGTATCAAAAAATGACAGTGGCTTTCTCTTGGGGGTTTTAGATTTTGAAATAAATTACTGTAACTTGAAAGCAGTTTTCTAGGGATTTGTATGTAGTGGCAGATAGTGCTTCTGTAGCCAGTGCCCTCTCAGCTCAAAGAAGTGGACACAAGTGCCTTTTGTGTCATTGTGGAGCTTCAGGTTCCATGGCAGCTGAGTCTAGGATTAGGATCATTATCGTCAGGTACATTGTAGCAAACTTCATGCCCTTCTGAGGTCAGCTGGTCTCATTTCCATGTTTGTATTAGTAATGTTTATAGCTGTTCAAAAATCTCTGAACTTGCCCTTACCGGGTTTCTTGCTGTGCACTGGAGTTTTGTGATTTCTGTGCTCCATCTTTTCTCCCTGTGCCCCAATCATGCCACCTATGCTGTGGAGGTGGTGGGTGGAGTGCTGGCTTTGAGCTTGCTTACGTTTTTCCATGCTGCTGGAATTTTCCATTGCCTGTTTAATGCTTATTGTGGGCCACAGTCAGGCTCTGGGGACCGAAAGGTTGTTATTAAATGAGTATCTAATCTGAAAAGTTTTTCTTTCTTGGGGATAAAGAATGAATGAGGTGTGCTGCATCAGTTGCTCCCTGGAAAAAGCTGTACTCCATGCAGAGTGCTGCAGCAGGAATTTACACACCTTCCACTGGCGTTGAACTAATTTTGGTAAGGAGGAATTTGTCCACATATATAGAAATGAAACATGAGGGAAACAGAAATTGCTGTTCATATCTGATAAGAGTTTCTAGTATTTAAACACACATCTTCCCAAAAGCTTTGGAGGAAAACAGCAAAACTCTGAATTTGTCTGGTCAAAAAGTGGGTTCTTATGAGCTAGCACACTTGATAAACTGAAATGTTCAGGGAATTAGACTTTACTCTTTATTTCGGAATAACCTTTCTAAATAGCTCTCAGACTAAACTGAAGTTGTGGCTTTGTGAAATAGGAAGGGTTTGGGTGGCTCAGGGGACTGATGTTAAATGTGGCTCACTTCATTTTGCGTTTCGGAAGGAAGGAAGCACGCTCTTGGTATGCAAGTGAGCAGAATTCAACACTGATCAAATGATGCTAGTGTCTTGTGGGTATTTAGTGCTGTCTTGTTTTGTTTGGTCTGACTGGATTCTCAGGCAGTCAAGATCCATGCCATCCATGTTTCTAGCTGTCATTTCTGAGAGATCTCGCATGTCATTTGCTTGATTCCCTTGGGTGCAGGTCAATGCAGGGACTAGAAGCATGTCTCTATATAGATCCCAGACACACAGTGTGTCACTGCTGCCTGTGAGGTCTGTGTTATGCAGCGTTGCACAGCAACTGTCTGATTTCTCAGTAGTGGCCTCTTGTTCCGTTCTATGAAAGCAAGTTTTATTCTCTCTGTAATTTAACTTCCGTGCTAGGTTTAGCAGTTCAGTTTTCAAGAGAATACCACAAATCTGTAGAATGGCATGGCAGTGCCTTTCATGTGCTTGCTTTCTCTTGGAAAGATTCTTGACTTAAGGAGCAATTTCTGCCCTCTAACTCCCTAGCAAGTGCTCCCAGCCTCATTTATCCCGGTCTTGTATATCCTTAGTCCTGGGTTTCCAAGTGCTGCAGATCTGATGCTGTCTGGATGGAAGCTCAGAAAGCCCAGACTAGCCATCATAATGTGTATCCCACCCTTTGCCTGACCTTGTGCTTACTGGGTGAGACTTATTCCTTGTGACTAGTGGTGTGTGTGGTCTCATGCCCTTTTATGAAACTTCTGAAGAGAAACCAAAATTTCATTGTTCCTTTTTGTAATGTCTTTCTGGTCTTTCTGATAGCACCCTCAAAAGTTCCTCTTTTTCTCAATTCCTTTTTACTCTTCTGAGAGTTTCCACTGCTCTTTATCTCCCAGATCCACAAGACGTTTTGTCTTTTAATGAATAAATTATTATCAAGAATAAAAAGCTGTTCTGTCAAGAGATTGCAGTTACCTGAAAAAGGCATAGGTGTATGTTGTGGTTGTGCTTTTGGTTTTGTGGTGTTTGTTTTTTTGTGTTTAGTGTTTTTTTTTTTTCCTTTTAGAAAACCATAGCATTAAAGAAATAAGCTGCAAGTGACAAGGCAGAAAGAGGCAATGATTCCTTTGTCTGAATCAATATTGTGTAGGCTTTTTCTGACTTTTGAGGCAGTTGCTATCTGAATATCTGCTTCCAGTACTCTCTGGATCATGTTTTGGTTTACTGTTGCTTAACCTCTGAAGATAGAGGCATTGTAGAGTAAAATGTTAACACTGAAATAAGGACTTTATTTTTTTTATTCTTCACTGTGGGTGGTTTTGGTTTTGTTTTTGTTGTGGGTTGTTTTTTGTTGTTGTTGTTGATTTATTATTTTTTTTTTTTGTCTCCTGGTGTCTGCTCAAACTGACCCTTAAATCAGTGGCATTACCTGATTGTGGAGCACTCTATTCAACAATCAAACAGCTAAGCTGATGCTTAGATTCACTTATGTGGGGAGTCCCAGAGACGTTATTAAGTTAACTGATATCAATGAAAATGTTGTTTGGGTTAATATAACACTGACCAATGCTAATATTTCTAAAGTGGATGATCTGGAGCTAGTTGTGAAAATGCGACCTGTTTTTTAAGACGGATGATCCAGTCTGGTTTACTTGTACCACTTTGGAGAGTTCAGCTTCTGTGAAAGTGGCTTTCAGTGGGTGTCTAATCATGTTGTTCTAAAAAGCTTAACTAGCCCTCCTACTGCCTGGGAGTGTGTGCGAGGTTCTTGCTAGCCATGAACAGAGGAGAAGCTTTTGTAGGCTGTATTGGGGTAGGAGAGAATATGGGTGAAATAAAGATATCTTGCTGCCTTCGTCTGTCCCTCTCAAGTATCTAATTTTATTTTTTTTTTTCCTTCTTTAACCAGTATGCCAAGTGATATCAATCCCTGTGTATAGCTTCTCATAAGTCAGATACAGGCAAGAAGAACCAAAACAGATTGAAATACATGGGAAATTCTTGCATTTTATGGGTCTGGTTGACAGGTATTTTCCTTGCTTTAGTGTGTCTGTCTTGTGGTTTTTCCCTCCCACTGTAGTTACAATTTACTTAAAAGGGGTTTGTGCTATCTGGATTAGAGATTCCCGATGTGAAATAACTGTCTCGTTGAAGGACTGCATCGTCTGTTGTTAATCTACTAGTTGTAGAAATACCCCTACACTGAATTATCACCACCTAGATTTCTGTGGAGTCTGCAGGCCCACCATTCAATGGGCTATGCTCCTCAAGTTGAGTCTGCTTTGGAAATCTCACGAGTATTTGAACTCTTCCTTTGTTATTCAGCTCCAGCCAAGGGACAAGGGCTCTTTGGTACATGCACAACTACACATGTAGAGGTCTGGTTCAGGCCTCTTGGAAAAGCAGGCTAAAGAGAGTATTACTGCTAGAAATCATGGGAAGGATAGATCAGGGCTAGTGGTTGGCGAAGAGATGGTTAACATGGGATGCTGCCTCCCTCTAGAAAGGGATGGGCATTACAGGAGCAGCAGCTGCCTCATGCTTCCCAGATCCAGCAAGCTACCATCCCTCTGGTTCAGCAGGGCTCTTGGTGATTTAAGCAAGAGCATGTTTTGCCAGTATCTTAAGCTGGGCATGCTGTCCTTCAAACACTGAAGGAGGCATGTGGTCTCACCTCTCTGCCTAGCACCTAGATTATCTCAGCAGTTTTTTGTTTCCTCCACTGCTTACAACTGACAAGTCTCTAAAAGCTCATGAAAATTATTACTTTTATCATTGCCTTTCATCCAATCTGTACGGTGTCTTGATAGAGTGCAGCTGAAGGGACATAAAGTTTAGGGAGGATATAACTTGACAATAACTGAGTTACTGAATGCAAATAGTATTGAGCTATTTATATTGTAAAGCTCTAATGCAAAATAAACAAAACCAAAAACCAAACAACAACAACAGCAACAACAAAAAACCCCAAAGCAACAACAAAAGAAACCACAAAACCAACCAAACAAAAAACAAACAAACAAAACCAATTAGAACTGACAGTTTGTCAACATTTAGTGTGATAATTTCATAAATATTTATGGTGATGGCTTTAGTTGTGTCTTGCTCAATATATTATCCATTTTACAAGTTGGATTTTTTTCTCTTCAGTCAGTGGTTATCTTTCACATCAAGCTAGGGTTATAAAACCCCCTTGGTAAATGTCATCAGTCCAAAGAAGGAAAGAGGAAAACTCCCTCCCTTTGAACTTTGAAATTCATATAGTGGCTAAAGCCTGGTCATAAGGGAAATTCTGGAGGACTTTCCTAGGAGGCAGAAGGGAAACTATTTCAGGCTCAAGAGATGGCTTTGAGCCAGTGGGATAGTCAATAAAATGTCTTTATCACGTTTATTCAACGCCTTGTCTAGAAGGAAGTGTAACACAGTAATGCCAGAGAACTTTCATTCTCCAAAATTGCTTTCCAGTTCAATACTGTGAAAGCAGAGAAAATCCTGGCCTGCAGATGCTTATTTTTCTTGGCAGCTGTTGCCAGCAACAGGCTCAAGGACTACCAGTTGATTTTATTTTCTGCATTGTGAATCATCTCTTCTCTTGATTATTTTTAATTTCCATACTGTAGAAAACACCTTTCTTCAAAACAAGATGTTGTTAGTGATACATATATGCAGTTCTTCTAAGATATACAATACTTTTGTTTTTCCTCTGCCAGAACTGCTGCTAAATATTACACCCCCCTCCTTGACTTGTAATCCTACAATCATTTGGATTTATATTTCCTGACAGGTGAGAAAAGGAAGAAAGTTGGATGAAGGATGAAATTCAGAAAATATTTATTATTATCTTCTAGGGAGATGTTAAGTATTCATCAACAAAACAGTGAGCCTCACAGGTAAATGAGGCTAATTAGTAGCTGTTGTAGTTGCTGTATGGCACATGGAAACCCTGGGAATGGTGGGTCTGGAAATGCAAGCTCAGAATGCCAGCGTGAGTGGAGAAAAAAAACTGAGTTTAACTAAGGTTGATGTAAATTCTCCTGACTCTTCCTCAGAGAACATTAACTTGTCATTAAACTGACAGAGCCCCATGCTGGACATCTTACTGAGGGCTTGTACACCTAGAAGACAAATTCTGTAGCAATGGGTCCTCCAAGTGAGAGGAACCACCTGAATTGCATTCTGAGGTTTTTTACTAAGCTGCAAAATGAAGTTGTTTGAACATGCTTACAAGCAGTAGTTCATCATAAAGTCTTTATAGTCCTTGAATGAATCCTGAGACCAGTCTATGGTATTAACTCTCTGATATCAGAGCTATTGAACTCTGAAAGGATTTAGTCTCTGCCTGAGCTGGTCTTTCTAGAAGTATTGTTCTGTTAAAGCAAAAGTAAGGTATCTGGATTTTATTTGTGGCTTTCTTTTAATTGTTGCAAACAGACCTGCAGTTGCAGTTTGAGAACGTTTTTGAGGTGGGAGGAACTGCTTATAGAACAACTTTCCCTGAGATTAATTCACAAGTACTCTGTATGACCTATATCCTAAGTACTCCTGATACTCCTGCGTGTTCTGGTGGCACCTTTTTTTTATGTGAAGAAAAACAGATAAGTGCAAGGAAAGTAAATACCTAAGAAAAGGAAGAGCTATTCCATTCTCTGGGACCCCCTCTTCGCCTTCTACATAGCTACCCAATGAAAAACGCCAAGTACTCATGGAATACTTTGTACTGCTAAAAGGTCCTGGTGGTTCAAGAGCTCTTGAACCAATGACAGAAATAAGGCTGACAGTTCACAAATATGGCAGGCTTAAACTCACCCCCTTCCTCCCAATGGAATTCTCTTTCCAACCTCTGCTTTTTAAAAATATTCTCAAAGCTGAAGCCTACATAGTCTTTTAAACCTAGCTGTTCTAGTAATAGAGCAGAAAGTTTCTAATTGTGTGCCTCTGTTTCAAGCACAAGAATGGAAGAGGTGCAGACAGATATCATCCTACACAGGGAACCCTAAAAGTGCCTGTAAGCACTAACACTGTAAATAGTTGTTCTCAGTAGAAAACAGATGTATAGAGCTAATGGGATGTACAGACGTTATACAACATAAAGCATAATTGTGTTGAGATGCCCAAGTTATTTTGCTTGGGTGGTGGAGGACTGTAGACTATTGATAGCCAAAGAGATTTATTTACTGAGTGAATGAAATATCTTGAACAGTCAATTTGTGTAAGTAGTTAACCCTCTGGGACTCATAAGTACCTCCTGCAGGCATTCTACTCTGAAATGTTCCTTCATCTTCTTAAAAGTGTTATATTTTCTTGTAAATAGTTCAGCCAAATCATTTTACAATCTGAAGTGCCTGTCTCTCAAGCATTGCAAACATGACTGGATTTTGTCTCATTCTTGTCCCATCAGCCAAAGTGCTGTTTCTGCCATCAGTTCAACAGCATTTTATGTTTTACCCCCATCTGTAATCATGACCCCAGAGGGACATTCTGGCTTCTCTTCAGGAAAATAAGCTTGGGATTTGGAACCAAAACAAGTAACTCCTTCCTTTCAAAGCACTCTGAAAGACCACTTGTGTTTGCTTCCTGTAGGTGTGTTTCTATTCAGAATGGTGGCATAAGAAAAACTTAGCATCCTTCCCCTTACCATTTTCTGACAACAGTAGTCTATTCTTCCTATGACAGGGTACAATTAATTTTCACACAATGCCTGCTCCCTCCTTTAGGTTCATGTGAGAAATCTGCTACATGTTGTTTCATTATCACTAACCGTGCATGTGTTTTGGTGGGGGAAGGGGTGTATTTGTTTTCTTTTTTTTTTTATTTCCTTTGTGGTAACTGAATGCCTTGACTTTCCTGTTGGAAACTGTAGGACATCAACAGAGCTTCTTGTGAATGATATTTTTAGGTGAGGTCTATACTTTGCTGAAGTGCTGCTCTTCTAGAATTGGAATATGACTCTCAGCTCTCTTTGGATTATTATTTTAAACATATCCCAAACTCGCCTCATCCCATTCCTTCTCTCGCCCTTCCCCCAGTGGACTACTTTTCTTCTGGGGGAGGAGACTTTTCTACTTCAAGCAGAAAGAACAGTGTAAGATGGAAGCAACTATTTTATGCTGTCACATTTCTTACTGCAATGTCTTTCTGTGACTTAATTTTCCTACACTGGCAGTCATGCAAGCCTGTACCGTCACAGGGTACAACTAATCTCTTTTTTTTTTTTTCCTCCTTTAATATTCTGCTCCATAGGGTGTCCAGCTGCTGTCTTATGGACTAACATGTTTTGATGTGATAATGGGTTAGACTTCATGCACTTCTCAACAGTGACTTTAACAGCTCTATCACAGCTGAAGCAGTGAGAAAGCAAGTTTACATTTTTGGACCAAAACTCTGTTAGATCCAATTTCTGCTTTAAAGCCATAACTTGTGATGTGCTTGGAGACGGTAATATTGCCTTGGATGGGTTTGGAGCTGTTGGAGATAAACCCATTAGAAACTACTGTCATAACCTAGGAAAATCTGGAGGAACTTCTTCTCAGCTCTTGGGATAGACCACACGGTAGTGGTTTTCCCCTGTAGCACAGCGATAACTGTAGTGTCAGAGATGGTAGAGTGAATTAGCCATTCAATGTGGTGCTGGAGTTGAGGCAATGCAACAGGACAAAAAACTCCAGGAACATATGAGATGAAGCTAAGAATGACCTGGGCTAGTCTGCAGTGGCAGCCCACTGCTATGAAAGGCCTGAAGTGAAGCTATAGGAGGTGATTCTGAAAAACAGGCACACTTCACTTGTGTACCACTCTCACCTCTGATCCTTAAAGTTAGCAAATGCAGCAGGGCACTACTTATGTGGGCAAGAGCTGCAGAGTGTAACGCTTGTTTGTCTTGAACACAAGGAAAGAAATAACCAGGACAGAGAGACTAGGAAGTCCAACAGCTGTTACTACAACAGCAATACAGGTGGTATTACAAATGATGCCTGAAAAACAGAGCTATCAGCAGTCAAGTTGAAAATGCTTTGCATTGGATTTTGTATTCCCTGGTACAATGGTTGTGTCAAGGGAAAACAAACTGTTATTCCATAGCTTCTGGAAGGAAACTGTACAAAAATGTGTGGAACAGGCAAATAAATTCTGGCATTGTTCTCTGTCTTCTGCTGTTCATGCTTTTGTTCTCTAAAACAAATTCTCTGGACTCTTAAAAGAGCTGACTTTACAGGGCTGTCTTGGTTTTGCCTTTTCTTTTGCCTTGAGAGCAGTGCTAGCAATCATCTGTTCTGTGTTGTGGTGTCTTGTTTTGGTTTGTTTTCCTGCTTGGTTTTTGGCAGATTTGTCAAAGGAATATAAGGTATGTTGGGGTAGAGGAGGAATTAGGCAGATGCTTTGCTTGATCACATAAGCCTTACTCTTCATAAGAAACCATGTTTTAAAATGTTGATTGCATCTTCATGCAATTGTCTGGTACTGATTCTTCTGTATTGTGAGAACACAGAAAAGCTAGCCTTTGAACTTAAATAAAGATGACAACCCAATACGCAAGTTCATTATATCCCCCTCACATAGTTCTTGGGAGCTGTAAATCCTAAAAGCTGATGATTTTTCAAGTGGTCTTTAGTTTGCTTTTCTAAGGTGATGCACAGTTCAGTGATAATGGAGCTCTAGAGCAAATGGTCTCACTTCCTCAAAGGGATCTTGCTTCAGTTGTAGCTGTGTAACACTTCCATCAGTTACTATGTTTAATAACAGAGTATAACACCTGTCCTTTGAAAGTAGGATGTACCTGAAAGCCGGAGAGTTAATATCTGAAAGTAACCAGATAGCGTGGGGCTTATGAATACAGATGTTTTGTGTTGTAATAGCATCTGATGGTCACTTGGTAGTGGACAATAGGGTCAACAGAGGGCTGTTTTGGAGGTCCTATTAGATATGGTTCTGGGCCCAGAGTACTTTAACAAGTCACTGGATCAACTTTGCATAACTCTGCTATAAAGGTAACTTGCTGGCTAGGTAGGCAGGCTACGCCTGCATTAGGAAAGAAGTTCATAGGAGTGCGCGGGTAGCTGTTTTCATGATATATTTTTTTAATGTTTAAAATTATTTTTTTTGGTAATTTTTAAAATTTTTGTTGTTGACTCTTGATTATGGACCTTAACCTTTCTCAGTGTCAGGGTTGCTAAAAAGAACTTGTGTATGTTTAAAACGTGTTGGTAAGCAATGACTTAGAGGAGCAGCTTGTGCAAAACCGCAAGCTTTCATACTGTGAAAGGTCAGCCTGACCTCTTTGTGGTTCTATGCTTTCAATATAGGAAATCCCCTGTGAAAGTTTAGGTAAACTTAGTTTTACAGTATATTTTCAACTAGCTCCAAATTGGAAGTTGAGAATATGAAATGCACATCCCAAATAAGGCTTGCAAACTCTGTGGCGTGTTGCACTGTCAGTTTTGTCTCTAGGCCTCATCCTTCCCCACTGAGAAGGTAAGCTTTGTGAAAAGATTATATTATCAGCCTCAGGAATGATAGCTACAGTGTATGATATGTATAGATATCGGAATGATGTCTAGATCTTTGCAATCTATGAAATGATCTAAAGCAAAAATATCTGAACTTTCGTAAGGATTTAGCCCTGCATGATGGGGTTCTGACCGAGTCCCTGATTCTGCAAATAGCAGCCTCCTTCAGGTACAAGAGGCATCTCCCTGGGGTGCTGGCCTGTAAGGAGCAGCTGAAGTCTGAGGAAGCAGCAGCCACCAAGGTGGAAGGATTGGCAGCTGCTGTTTGGGGAGATGATGATAGGAGATGGATACAGCTTCTCTACAATCTTACTTGACCCTTTTCTATCCCCTTGTTCTCTCCTTTGCTCAGAGCCCTCTACTTCCCAAAATGGCAATATTTATTTTCACTAATGTGTTAAGAAGTCTTGATGGTGCTCTAGCATCTCTTGTGAGGCATTTCCCTGCTTCCACCACACACACTTCTCTCCCTTGAATGCCTGCTCTTTCCTTTCCATTGACTAGCACCATATGAAATAATTTCTTATGGCATCTCACATCAGGATAATCCAGGTCCAGCAGCTGCTTCTGCAAGGCCTGAATAGGCTGTATCTCCAGTGGTTGTGATCTAGTATCTCTAGGTAGCTGGAAAAACTGATTTGGTCTCTATAGTCCCATAACAAAGATATAAACTCTCCTGAACAATAGAAGATGCTGGTGGCACATCTGTTTTGGCACCCTTCAAGCTCTTGGCTGGAGTTGCGCATGAGTGATGAGGGTTTTTGCATCATCTAGATAACAACTGTCCTTTGGAAATCCAGGAATATGTGATTTGAAGCAGTACGGTTATTAGGTCTGTTTCACTGATTTTGGAAATGCTATTGTGTGTGTTGTACAGAGGCAAACTGCTATCTGGGCACATAATGTGCCTTGAGTATAAAGGGCACAAAGATGTGCTGTATTGTTCCAGCAGTAGCAAAAATAAAAATGTGCACGAGTGCAAATACCTCATAATATCACCTCACAGCTCTCATAGAATCATTTAGGTTGGAAAAGACCATTTAAAATCATTAAGTCCAACTGTAAACCTAACACTGCCTTGCATATCCTTTTGAAGAATGTAATACAATTTGGGAGGCAACCCACAGCTGAGCAGATAATAATGACTATAGTTGCAGGGCCAGTCTTCTCACATGTTTCTCTGTCTACATATCCCAGAGACATGACACAAATGTTGAACATCCTAGTTGTGGTAATTCTTAAACTACTCTCAAGATCTTCTGATACTCTGCTTTAGTGATTTCTTAAGGTGCATATTTGTCAAAATCAGAGACAGAGACTCTTAGCTTTCTGTTACGTCATACACATTCTGAGAACTGCAAACACCAGTGAACAGCCCTGCTTTCTTTGTGAGAGCAAGACAGGTACAATACCAGCTGAAGGGATTGTAAATTTCTGTGTATGAGAGAGTGTTTTTTTTGGGTTTCCCTAACTAAAATCTCCTGTTACACTTGCTTAAAAAAAAAAACACAAAACCAAACAAACAAAAAAAAACCCAAACAAAAACAAACAAACAAAAAAAACCCCACAACAAAACAACAACAAAAAAACCACCACACAACCCCCCCCAAAAAACCAACCCCAAGACTATTCAGTTCTTGCAAAAGAACCATTTAAAATCGTAAGTTAAATACTCTAAAGTAGTATTTCTCCATGTGCAGAGTGTAGAGCCAGGACCATACCTGGCTAGGTTCCTTGTAGTATGATGTGGATATTTTGTTAGGATTGAAGGTTTGTCCAGTCTTCCTTGTCTCAAAGTACTTATGAGTGTGTTTCTGATACTGTCAAACCCTCCTAAAACACGGTATTATTCAATGCACAGCTGTTACTGCTGCAGTAAACAAGTGATTTTCTGCTTTGCTGTGAGGTTCTAGGGAAGTAGACGCTTCTAGGGAGATGGCTAACAAAGCTGTAGCCGGGAGGATTTTTGTCACGGTAATATGCCAATTGCTTTTAGTCTTGAGCTACTCAGAATTATGTAGCTACTGAGTGAATCTTTCTTCTTCTGCTGGGAGATGTGATCCCTTGGCCACCTCTTTCCCACAGATGGTCTGCCTGAATCCACATCCTGTCTTGCCACTCGCACTTCATGAACACTCATCTTTTGGATGTGGCCAAAGCCCGAGTTCTTGGGTGTTTGTGGTAATGTATGACAAGACATAAAGCCTCAGAAATGACTATGCTTGGAGTCAAAACTATACAGGAACTTTGATTTAGGAAGAGAGGATTCCCTCTCCTATTTGCATTTGCTTACTAGTAAAAAGAGCTGATGCATTCAACGAGAACTTAAATTGTTTGGTCTTTGATGGGAATGTGGAGATTACCTATTGCTTACACAAACTGCATCTTGTAATTTCAAATGGGGAGAATGTTTAACAAGATTTGCTGTGCAATCTGCTGCATATGTAACTCTCACTGGAAAAGGGATGTAATGCCTTTAGGTAGGAAAGCACAAAGTGCTAATTGATTAGACATGGCAGCTGCCGAATATCTTGAGAACTCAATGTAGGCAAAAAAGAATATTTTGGTTTGCACTGTTAAATGGCATTAAGCATTATAGCTTCTTTTTTTTTTTTTTTGTAGACACAAATGTCTGTTGTTGGTGAGAATGGGTAATGGAATAAGCTCTTTTTCCTCCCCCTGCTGACACATTTATGGAGAGTTAACTAGCAATTATTTGGTGTGATTGGTACTGTGCTTTAACTGGTAACTGTTTAACAAGGTAGAAGCTTATGAGTTGAACACAAGGGGGAAATCCTTCATAGAAAGCACTCAAACTATGTAAATGTTAAATGGCCTAGTTTTGAAGCACTTCCTCTGAGCACTCATGGAAATCTTATCTAAATGTTAGCAAACCGATCTCATGCTGTAGTTCAAAGCCCTTGCATCCTTGTCCTGCTACCAGATGGGAGTTGAAGAGCCTCATTAGTTATGTAAGTTGTAATGCCTCAGATTTTGAGGATGTCAGAAATGACTTTGGCACTTCTAGGACCATTTATTTAGAGGAATGAACTAAGAGTGTTACATGTTGGTCTTTAATAATCCTGCATGTAAGCTGTAAACAGTCATTTGAGAAGTGAAGTTGAGGTGGCAGCTGGAGAAGGACAGAAAACTCCTTACAGCAGCTCTGAAGTGTAACAGAGCTTTTAGGAACTGAAGCAACCCTATTTCTAAACAGTGTCTCAGTGGAGGCAAAATGTCTGAGGATATAGCTTTGCAGCCTTGCAACCCCCTGGGCTCTGGAGCCAACTCAGGTGAAATACTTGCCCTGGCCTGAACAAGGTAAATCACAGGGTATTTCTGATCTGCATCTTGCTGCTAGTGAGCTGATGGTGGTCTTAGCCACAACTTGTGTTACTTCAGCTGTGCCCTATTTCTTACAGCTGCTCCACACCAAAGATCTCCTGTACTAAGGCTGCAAATGCAAGGGGGGGTTGGAGCTGAGGTAGCACTTTAACAGCCTCTGGAGATGAGCCTTGGCACAAGGACTGTTTCTGGATTAAGACCTGTTTATACTGCTCTCAATGCAGAGAAGTAAGAGAAAATGGGAACCGAGTCAATAAAACTGAATTTTAATCAAGGCTATCCTACCTTGGATCCTTCTCTCCCTTCTTCTGAGGTGTGGAACAGATCTATGGTTGGGGTGAGATAGGGACACACTGCCAACCATGTGAAGCTAACAAAAGTTTCACCAATTTAGATGAGCTTATGATGTTACTTTGCATCTGAATTAAGATGTTTGACTTCAGCTGTGAAAACAGTATTCAGAAGACACCTGTAAAATAATATAGTGGCTTCATACCATTGATCACCATTAAACTTGCAGCTGTAGTGAAGTACGCAAAGGGTGAATTTAATTGCATGGAGAATAATCTTTGAGGACAGAAGTTTCTTATGAGGAAATTCAAAGATCCCCCAGCCAGACTTGCAATACAACCCTGCTAACTCTAATTAGGTATTTTGCTTTCAATTTGAGAATATGAAGTCTTTGTCCAGACTGTAGTGCAGCCACATCCTGGTGCTGTTAAAGAAGTCTGTGCTCAACAAGGCAGAGCTGCTCTGCTTCGCCTTAACGGACCCTAACTGTGGTCCAAGAGCTCTGGTTTCCCCAGAGTATACTATTTGGTAGGATGACAATGGTCTAGTACAAATTAATGCACTTTTCTTCTTCACTCCTCTGTGAGGAGCAAAAAAATGGGAGAGGAGTTAGAATAATGAGTGTTTGTACTATGGGGATTATACCTGAGCTTGTCACAGATGAAATGCTGACCCTTGATTCTCTAGCTTGGCACAGCAATTTACCAGCCTGTCTTGCAGAGGACGCTTTTCCAGGGAAAGCTTTTAGCCTCAAAGTTGTGGGTTGTTGTGTTTTAGTTTGTGGCTGTTTTTTGTTTGGATTTGGTTTGTGGTTTGTTTTTATTTGTGTTGTGTGGGTTTTTTTTCTTGTTGGGTTTGTTTTTGGTTTGTTGCTTTTTGTTTGTTCTTTTCCAGCTGCATGTTGCAGTCTTTGTGAGGAAGGTTTCCTTCCTCATGTCACACAAAGAAATCGCTCTGTAAAAAAATGTCTTGCTATAGGAGACAATAGAAGATCCATAGATCTCCGTACTTTATAAATCCTAGCAAAAAAGGGCCTCGAATTCCTATGAGATCATACTCTGGTTTAAAAAAATATCTCTTGGAAACAGAACTCCAGTGAGGCTGCTGCTGGATGCACAGGTGTCTGAGCCAGGTTTTAAGCCCCTGCTGTGCATTTTGCTAACATGAACGGTGTGTGTCAGGCAGCAAGAGTCGGGGTAGACAGTGGTTAGTGTGGCTGGCCAGTGTCAAACACAACCCTGCCCCAGGCAGCTGGCTGCAGCACTGCTAACTACCTGTAGTTCTGCCAGCTGTAAGAAAAAATTAGCTTGCAGCCTGAGTCAAAAACATTGCTGTGGGTGATTGAGTGAAGAGTGCAAGGGAATGGATTAACTATGAAATGGCCCTTGCTGGGTATATGGTAGAGCTGGAAAAGTGGTGATGTTCCCTGTCATCATCTCCTCTCACCTCTTGGGTTTCACAAATGCTTCTGGGCAGCTTTCTTCTCCCTCTCCCTCCCCACTTCTTTGGAAGTCCTAACTGTGTATTTGTGGTGGATAGAGGGGAGAAGTGTAACTATTGGGCAGATTCCCTCATCATACCTTTTTAAGAGAGATGTCCTTCTCTGGATAGGAAAGTACATTTGGGTAAGAGGAAACTGTCGTCTTTCAGGATGACTCTCTTACTAGCTCATGGCAGCTACAAGATAAGTGTGTTTTGGATGCAGTTCAGTTTTGTGTGGTTTGTTTGCAGTAATGAGGAAGAAAAGGACAATGCTAGCTCCTTCAAAGCTAGGTAGCTGGAACATGCTGAGTTTTTGGATGTGTACAAACTATTCAGCCTGTATGCATGCAAGGCTGCAGAAGGAAAAATGCAGCAGCTCCCTATAGACCCTGTAAAGCAACTTTAAAAAAACCAAACTACTAAGTTTAAGCTGGACTGCCTCATCAAGGAAGATGTAGGGTGTTCTAAATGCTTTTTCCTTTCCTGATGTCAAAATACAATAATCATCTTTTCAGAAATAAGGATCTACTTGGCTCTAGCTCAGATAGCTCTCCCTGTGGTGGTAACTGACGCTGCTCTGGCAAGGCTGCTGAGAAAAGAGCTGAAAGCAAGTTTGCTTTTACAAAAAAAAAATTCTGGTTCAGAACTTAATGTAGAACATGGGGAAAACTTGGTTGTTAGGAAATGATATCTGGAAAGTTAGAGGTGAAGAGATTATGCTTCAAACACTTAGTTGAGAAATACTTTTGGACTCAACAACTAACGAACTTTATAAGCTGAATGTGGGGGGGGGGGGAGAAGTAATCAAGCAAATAGCAGCATCCTTTATCTTATTTTGCCTAGGATTTCCAGGAGCCTTGCAAGGCAATCGCAAGCAGAATAATGTGCAAAACCGCATGATAATAGATGCGCAAGGAGGCAAGAGAAGAAAATACCTGCATGCAAAACTGAGTTGTAGAAATATTTTTTAATTATCCAGTAAACACTTTTTAATAAATATTTTTTATATATTTCTTTTACAAATAATTTGCCAGTTTTCTCAAACTTCCCTACTCTTGATTAGAGTTGCATTCTTTGGCTACACCTAGCGAAAGCTACTTGACAGTAGCGACCAGCAGTCTGTTTACAGAACAAAGGTGAATTCAGAGTGAAACTTTACTAAACTGCAGTAACTGAAACTAAATGCTTGAAATGAATCCTTGCAAACAACACTGAGTCCAGTGGTTTTGCCCATTGCACATGCCCTGTCACAGGATGGTACTGAGCACTCCTACTGTTACACTGCCTTAATGCCTGCTGCTCAGTAGGTGGGCTGGGTGTGTTGAATAATTCTTCTTCCTAGGGGTAGATTGATATATGGATTCTGTAGTCATAGATTTTGATGTTGGCTCTAGATCTGTGTAAGTGGCATTTTATTCCTCTTGAAGTCTTGCTTGTGCATCGCTAACACTGCAAGTTCCTTGTTGAAAGGGCACAGTTGAGCCATCTCCACCTACACTAAGAGTAAAGGGTCTAGAGAGTATGATAAAGCAAATCGTATATATAGGCAATATTTGCCAGAGTTTAAGTACAAGGCTGACAGTGTGGGTTCAAAGCCTTTCCTCCCACACATACGTGTAAGTCTGGATGAGGCTTGAAGCAGACCAGTCTAGCAGGAGATGTGCCTGCCTGTGGCAGGGGGGTTGGAACTAGATGATCTTTAAGGTCCCTTCCAACTTAAGCCATTCGATGAAGAATCTGTTCTAGTACCAGCAATTTACTTTATTCTGTTACAGGTGACTTTACTACCAGCCCTTCCCTATGCTAGTTGCTAAAGTTTGGTGGTTGGAATCAGAGTTGAGAAAAAAGAAAATACAGAGACAATAGAGGGGAAAAAGTAGCTGAGAACAACCAAATCTGGAATTAGCTACAGCCTTAAAACAGAGATTTCTTTTAGTGGTGCTGAAGGTGGCTGTAATTAGTTCAAAACTCTGTGAACAGCAAGGAAAAATTACAAAAAAAATACTGAAAAAGCAAACCCCAAACCCTCACTATCAAAACAAATATCTCCTTTCCCCTCCCTGCAATAAAAGCCCAAGCTAGTGTGAGTTCTGGTATGTGTCTGCCATACCATAGGTGGTACAAATGCCTCTGGCCAGAGCGGCTGAGGGTGTCCATGCAACCTTGTGCTGCACTGCTCTGAGCTCTTCTCCCAGGCCAGGGGCAGCAGAGGCCTGTGAAGCATGGTGGGAAGCTGCAATTAGTAACTCCCCATCAGCATGGGGAATTCATGCTGGTGCAACAATACACCGAGGCAGTAGCATTTCTCCAGATCATGATAGCACAAGCAGCTCTGCTTCATGTCCTGCTGTGCAGTTAAGATGCACCCAAATGTGCTGAGGTGTTGTTTTAAAGCCGTATGGGCAGTTGTGAACTGAAATGAAGGCCTGGAGGTCTCTGAAGCTCAGGTAGCTTTGAAAAGAAAATCTGAATGCAGTTATATCTGCAGTGTATATACATCCCTACAGGCCTCTGGAAACTGTCAGTGCTCAATGAGTTATTTCACTGAGTATATTCACATTCAGTATGTATACATGTGTGTACATATTTAATGGACTGTGGCAGAAAAGGATCTCATTGTTCAGAGGATAGTTCGTACTTTTTTCCTCTCTTCCCCTCCTTTCTCTTACCTGTTGAAACAAAGCTCTGTCCATTGAGAGATGCCTGCAGTGCCTTGCTGTCTGGACTGGACTGCCACCTTCTGTGTGTGTTTAGGAATGCCCAGCTTCCAAAGGGGGGTTGGCTTTATAGGCTCCTCATCCTGAGTGGGAGGGAAGGCTGTGAACAGAGTTCAGAAAAGGGATGTAACTACAGGTGTGAGAAATGGAAACTGGGTCAAGTTTTTCAAAGGATTCCTAAATGCTAATCATAGAAGTATAAAAGGAGTTAAAAGGGAACCTTAAAGATTGTCTAATCTAACCCCCCTGCTACAGGCAGGGATGTCTTGCGCTAGAAAAGGCTGCTCAAAGTCTGTCCAACCTGACCTTGTACACTTCCAATGACAGGACATTTACAGCTTCTCTGGACAGCCTGTTCCAATGTTTCACCACCCTCATCACAAGGAAAGCTTTTATAAACCCCGTTTAAGTATTGAACATCTGCAATAAGATCTTTTTGGAGCTAACTCTCAGCCTGTCTTTAGATGGAAGGTCTTCTACCGCTGACCATTTTTGTGAATGTCCTCTGGACCTGCTCCAACAGATGTATGTCTATCTTGTGGTAGCAGTAAACCATAGGTGCCATCTACAATTATAAGGTGGGAAAAAGCCAACAAGCCCTCTAAGGAACTGAATGGTGGTGTGTGGTGTTCTCTTTTATGCAGAGTTTTTTCTTTTAAGAGTAAAATGTTCTCCCCCACCCTATAGTGACTTTCTCCGGCAGACAGTGTCAAGAAGTGGTGACTTGCACCCAAAATCAGTCTCTTGAATGTAGTGTATATATCCATGCAATCTCTTATTTTAGGACTTTCATAACTGGAGACGGCATTTTGTACTCCTCTTGGGAAATATTTCAGTAGTCTTGTCTGCATTACAAGTAGTAGTCTTGGAGATGAAAATATCCTACCTCCTCTCTCTTTCTTGAAATAACTAATTAATTCCTCCAGAAGGAAACACAGCTGTGCTGATCTCTGCCTTTACATTGGTTATGCTTATATTATCAAGTTAAAACAATAGCAAGCTTTTTGATCTCATGAGAACTAAAATCTATAGCTGTGATATTTCACTGTTACTCAGGAGTCAGTTTTAGTGAACTGGAAAAATACTTTTGTCAGTTTAGTCTTCAAAAAGGCAAAATTATCTGGCATGAACTGGCTCTTGAGGGGCCCAAGTTACAAGTTTGCACAGTTATGAGAAACTGGTCTTTGCGACATCAGGACCTTTGTACTTTTCCAAGGTGTCACTCTTCTACTTTCCTCTCTCCCTGCATTAATCTGAGTACAGTTCCTTCTGAAAAAGGAACAAGCTTTCAAGAATAAAATTACTTGGGGGTGTTGATTGACAAAAAGCTCAACAAGACTTGTTAATGTGTGTTTGCAGCCCAGAAAACCAACTGTATCCTGGAGTGCTCAAAAGAAGCATGACCAGCAGGTTGGGGCACATGATTCTCTCCCGCTACTCCCTTCTCATAAGACCTATCTGGAGTATTCTTTTTAGCTCTTGGGGTCCCCAGCATAAGACAAACATGGTAGTGGATACCCTGGAAGTGTTCAAGCCTAGGCTGGATGGGGCTTTGAGCAAGTAACCTGGTTTAGTGGGAGTTGTCCCTGCCCATGGCAGGAGAGGGATGGAACTAGATGATCTTTAAGGTACCTTCCACCTCAAGCCATTCTATGAAATGCTTTCCTGTAGGGACTAGTATGTACAGCAGTAGCTGTGTGTTTTGTTTTGTTTGTGTTTTGTGTTGGTGTGTTTTCGCTGTGTTGTGTGTGTGTGTGTGTGTGTGTGTGGTGTGTATGCGTTCTGGGTTTTTTTTTGTATGGTGTTATTTTGTTTGGTTTTTATTATTATTGTTCACCTAATGTAAACCTTCAATGAAAATTCAAACATAATAAGTTACTCTGAAAGCTACATGTGCAGCAGTTTCTTCTGTGGACATTGAAAAAGAAGATAACTTGTGAGTCATCATGGTTTCTGTTACGACTCGGGCAAATCCTCCTATGCAGTTGCTTGCCTTCTTTCTTGTCTTTTCACTCTTGTGCTTAATTTCTTCACTAGCAGCAAACTGAGACCTTGGGGTTTGTGCAGTACTGACTTTTTGATTGTGTCTATGCTGCTTAGTACAGTGCAGCTCCTCACACGGAGCTTTTTAGTTGCCATTACACCCTGTCAGTTTGCAAACAGTGACCATTCAGGACCTGAAGAGTTAATCAGGATTTCGGTTTTGGTGTGACTAGCATACTGAGTGTCTCAGAGAAAAGACTGAAGCTACTCGGCTGATATTTTGAGGCACTTGTGTGATTATTTTCAGCCCAGTGTTTATTCTCTGCACTTCACTCAACTGAAACTCCCTATCTGGTCACTTCTGTGGGTGTCAGTTTATTCACTAAAGAAAAGCAAAAGGGTAAAGAGCAGAAATAAAGGCAAGACTGTACTCAGTGAGTAAAGTAGTTGGACATACCTTCTGGGGTGTCAGATAAAAGCTGTCTTTTGTTTTACTAGCAGCTTTAGCTTTACTTCTTGTTTTGCAGTCTAAGTGCACCCCAGCTAGCAGTCAGTGAAGGGGAGCAGAGTTAGTGCTGAAACATTTTAACAGGGAAACCCCTCAATCTCTACTTTTCCTTTCCATCAAGCTGCCACTTACAACAAAGAAAAACTAGACCCAGATTGTCTCACTTTGATTTTACTCATACACATCATCTGAAGCAAATGTAAAATAGCTTAGCCAAAAAGCTGTAGGACAGATACTGCACTTAATACAAGACAGAAAACTTGATTTCTTACTTACCTATGTGGAATCTCTCAGTAGCCTGTCTGAATGTGCTGAGATTTGAACGTGCTGCTGCAAGGAGCTTCTGCCTTGAATGAGGAAGTGCTAAACCCAGGCAGGATGTGGAGCAATGACTCAGATATCAAGGGCTGTGTTTCTTGATTTACTGAGGGGGGGAAAAAAGGAATTATTAACAGTGCTTAGTATAGTGTGCTCAGATGACGTAAGGACTTTCTAGATACCATCTTACCAATAGTAAAGACTTAGGAACATTCAATATCTTATCTTTAGGCTTTTCCCAAACTTTAGCTATTTATGATAATGCAGTCTTCTGGGATTGCAGTCCTTTTGAGGAGGACTATCTATCCTTGTCCAGTAAAACATATGTCCTTGTCAAGAAGCATTTCTTTGCATCAACTTGCCACTGGAAGATGCTCTGAATATGGATTTTGATGATAATGCTTTTGAAGTAACTCTTGCCTCTCAGTTCAACCAAGCACTTGACTTTGCTTTGTTCTTTCCATTAGGAAAATAAAGTGATTTTAAACAAAAAACAAACACACACTTTATTCCTCCTGCTTCAAAAAAATCCCAAACAAAAAAACCTCAAAAAACAAACCCTAAATAAAAATACCCACCACACAACAAAACCAATACCTCTCTTGTTACAATTACTTTAAACAAACTTCATTTAGCATCCTATGCGCCTAAAGACAGAGGCTGTCACTTGTTTCTATGCATGCCTTTCCAAACTCTACATGGTCAAAACCCCCTCCATCTCTTTTATTTGCTCTGTGATCAGGCAGTGTCGTTTCACTAGCGCTCTGCTTTTGATGTGCAAGTACTGCACAATGTTTAGCCCTCATGTTTTCACAGCCAGCCATGGTAGAAGCCTTTCTCTTTCTCCTTGAGAGAGCTCTAGTTTGCATCTTGTTGAGCTGTCAGCTTGGGTGTGGATGTCTGGCATGCTCTGCTATATCATTTCATAAAGGAATTTAAGTTTTCTTTCTATGGGCATTTGCTAGTGGAGCCATTGCTTCACTGGAGTTTTGTTTCACGTAGTTGCATAATTGCACTCTTGTATCAGAAATGGAAAAACTTATTAGGTGAATCCTGTTCAACTCATCTTTACCAGTTTCTGCTTAGTCTCTTGTATTGAATTGAATCTTTCTGACATCTCTTTGATTTTAAGGACTGTGTGTATATACACCTATAATGCGTTGTTAGTGTTGATCTTTTCATTATATAAACATAAAAGGCATACCTATTGATTTAAAATAGCCATTATTCCAAACTCTGTTCTCATTAATCTCAAATACTCTTCCACTTGAATTAAGCAGAGGTAGCTATTTAATCATGCTGGGTGAATATTAAATATTGGTATGTAACACTAAACCAAAAAAATTGCTTAAAATTTAAGAGTGTCTGAATTTTTTCGTATCAAATCAGAGGTTAAATAACTGAAGAAACTCTAGGAAATAGTATCATTATACTGGAAAACAAACAAACCCCACGTACACTACTTAATGATTTGAGAAGTAACAATAAATTAGTCAGCTTCATGGTAGCATTTCAGCAATACACAGTCTCTCACTCAAATAATGCTGTGATGGAATTACTTATTCTCTGTTGTGACAGTGATGATCCTGAGTATTTCCTGAGGCACTTCCATTCTGGAAAGCTTTGAATACCAGGTGCAACTCACGTTAGATGAGTGGTAAGACAGTGCAGAGGAAAGTACTTCTGAGTTTGTAGTAGTTATTCTCTGTCTGGCACTGAAGCACAGAAGTGAAAGGTTTCAAAGACGAAAATTTCTGATTAAGTACTAAAACCAGCTATGGCTGCACTAGTGTAATGAGAGAGATTGTTTGTGTTTTGTTGGTGTTTGTTCTTTGTTCTGTGTGGGGGGTTTTTTTGTGGCGTGTGTCTTTGTGTTGGTGTTTTGGTTTTTTTTTTTTGTCATTCCCCCCCCCCCCGCCTGCTTTTCTGGAAGATCATTTGTTGATAGGATACTACTCTGAGAATGCCTCATACGTAAACCCAGGTGTACTATCCAAGTTCATACACCTATTGGAGTCTGACTCACAGATCCTATGCCCAACTGCAAGGAAAAGAAAATAATTCCATAACCAGATTCAGTAATTTGAAGGTGTATCCTTAATGCTTCATATGCTAATTCCTTCTGTAGGTGCTTGGAGCAGATCTCTAAGATATTACATAGCCTAGCCCAAATTTAAACCATCAGCTGAGGTAATTCCTCAGCGTGTCCAATTATTCAGATAGCCTTTTTCAGTGCATACCTTTCAAGTCCTATGTCACTAAATACTCTATGTGCTTTCTTGTGTTTGGTCTTTAATCACCATGCCAGTGCACTTCAAATACCGTCTAGCAAAAAAAAAAAAAATCATGAGAAGAGAAAGACTGATGTACTCTGGCTTTGTGCCTAGATATCTTCTGTGTCTGCCATTTCATTCTTTTCTCGATGTATTGCTGTCATCCCATCTTGCAGGAGATGATGGCAGACCTGGATTGCTAACACATTCCTCCAAAACTCCTCTGTACAAAAGAGTCAGAAACACATTTTCTAATGGTCTGAAGTGAACACTTTGTGGCTGGACAGCATAGCCATGCAGCCATTGCCCAATTTGATTTTCCATGTTAAAGACAAAGAAATTATACTGATCCATGATGACTGTTTACCAGAATAAAACACACCAATATGTACAGGGTGTGTGGTTATTTTTTGTGTTGGAGTAGTTTTGGGGGATATTTTTTTGGGGGGTGGGAGGTGGGGTGGGGTGTGTGTATGTGATGTGATGTGTGTGTGTGTGGTGTGGTGTGTGTGGCTTGGTTTCTTTTTATTTTTTTTCCCCAGGGTAACTAATTGCTCATGTGATGGGAGTGAGGTACTGTGACCGCTTGGTGTTCCACTGTGCTACACTGAGTAACTATGAAATAAAATGAGGACTCGGCAGCAGTGCAATACTGGCTTATGATTGTTTATCGTAACAGACAAAAGATATTTTTTTTTTCTTACTACCCCTTTTTTTCCTTCTGCTTTTCTACCCTTCCTATCTGTTTAACAGAGCTCTGTTAAACTTGGCATGGGTTGAGCCACCTGAAGGAGATTGCTGTTGTTAGGACTATACAATTTATTCACATTCTCTCAAAGTCAAGGCATAACTTGAGCAGAATCAGAGAATGGCTGAGGTTGGAATGGGTCATCTGGTCCATGGAGTCCATGTATGACATTCTTGTCCTTCATGTTCCTGGAAGTAGTTTTCAGGATAGCTGCTCCATTGCTTTCCCAGAGATGAAGGTGAGGCTTACCAGACCATAGTTCCCTGGGTCCACCTTCCTGCCCTCCTTGAAGATACAATAACATGTTCTCTTCAGTCCTCTGGTGATACTCCCAGTTGCCATGATTCTTCAAAGATTATAGAGAGTGGACTCGCAAAGACGTCTATTAACTCCCTCAGCACTCAGGGGTGCATTCCATCAGGGGCCATGGATTTATGTATGTCCAGTTTGCTTAAGTACTTCCTGACCTGATGCTTTTAGACCAAGGCTACATCTCCCTTGCTCTGGACTTTCCTTTCTGGTATTCTCGAAGGCTGGTCTTGGAAGTAAAGACTGAGGCATTCAGTAACTCAGCCTTTTCCATGTCCTGTGTAAGCAGGTTCACCATCTCCTTTAGCAGTGGGCCCGTATTTTCACTTTTGTTTCCTATATACGTTTAGAAGCCTTTCTTGTTGTCTTTGGCATCCCTGACTGGATCCAGTTCCAGGTGGGATTTGCCTTTCTTAACCAGATTGATACATGCTCAGACAGTGTGTCTTTATTCCTACCACATTACCCATCTTTTCTTCCATCCTCTATATGCTGCTTTTTTGTGTTTGAGTCTTGCCAGGAGAAATTTGTTCATCCAAGCAGGCATCTTGGCATTTTTTCCTAACTTCCTGCTTGTTGAGATGGACCAAATGCAGAACGCAAATATGTTGAGACAAGCTACCAAGCCAACACAAAATCCTTAAGCTGATTCGTGCACTAAGGACCATTGCCTAATGTTGTGTTGGTATTCAGTCTCCGGGGCTGCTCACTTCAGTGTTTCAAATGAACAGGAGCTTTTTCATGCTGCTTTTAGCTTGTATAAATGTATTTTCTTGCCTTCCTCCCCCTCCCACTATTTGCTGCATCCTGAATATTTGCTAAAAGCTTCCAACAGGAGCAAAATACAGTCTTTTTTTTTTTTTTCCCACAGAATACCACAATCCATTTTAGATAACTTTGTCTTTCTTAGAAAAAACAGTTGACCACACATATGCTAATTCAAACAGTGGGGACTGAATGCTTTCCAAAGTCAGAGCTAGACTATTTTCACCACATATAGCTGAATGGATGGAGAAAGGGAGTGTTTATATAATTTAATCTCTAGTACCTGGAATATAAACTTGGATTCAACTAAGTGCTGTTGTGAACAGGGCAAAGGGACATGTGTAATTGCCTTCACTGCTATGTTAGCATGTTGTAACCCTGTGTTGTTCCTCTTTTAGTTGTATTTTTCTCTCCTCTTGTGTTCATAGTCAGAATGGCTTCTGACCTCCCTGACAGAGGGCTCCAAAAAAGTTTCACATTTTTGACTGTTATGCATCACTATTGTTGATTATAAGGCCGATATTGTTGACCTTACCCTGCGTTCTCAACAAATTTGAGTTTTTCTTTTTCCCTAGCTTTCCTTTTTGTTATCAGATGAACAAGATAATGCAAACAGTCTTAATCAGGCTCACTTCAGAAGGAAAATGAAAACATCACTTTGTCATTCTGAGCAGAAGACAGCAAGGTGGTTTGGTGTGGGTTTTTTTGTGCATAAGGCAGTGTAGATTAGCAATAGCTGTAGCTTGCCATGCTTGTCTTATCTATATACTTAATTTTGCAAAATTTATTCCTTCAGTCCATGTGGAAACAAAAAACTATTTACATCAGGCCAATGAGCACTTGAGATCTGTGTGCTTTAATTGCCATTTTTGCTTTGATTGAGGCTTTCCAGCCTCTGAGAAGCATTCCCAGTTGTTACTGGTTTCACTTGTTTCCACTCATATGGGGTAACACCCTCCATTAATGTCACATGGCTAGGACTCTTAGTCCAGAAGGAAGGCAAACACAGAGATATGAAGAAATAGAGAAAAATAATCCTGGCTTTTGAACCAATTGAGCAACGGTTAAGGTCCTTTCATGGCACAACTAGAGTAGTGAAAATTGAAGAAGCATGTTCATTTGCGAAGAAAGAGGTAACAGTCATCAGTGTTGCTGTCCAAGATAGAAATATTCTTTTAACTTCTGTCAATAGGACATACTTGGCAAGAAATACACATGCATGGCTGAGGCCTAATGACCTAATTGTGCAGGCAGAAATGGGAACAAAAATTCAGCTTGACTGTGAGAAAGGAATGAATGTGAAGCTGACCTTTTGATACTTTTGTAAGTGATCTCTTGAGACACAAAGCTTCCAGGCTTATTAGCTGCTTCTTCCTCTCTGAAGTCACTTTTCCCTTTTTTTTGAGAATACTCTGAGGCAGGTGGCTACATGAGTGCTCAGGACCTCAGATGCTTGGAAGGGAGGATTCATGTTTTTTCTGAAAAGGTGCTCATGATCATAAGGCTTCTGGGCTTTCCTAGCAAATAGCAAACACTGGGAGGCACTGAAAGTGTATGTTGCTCCATGTATCTCTGCTTTCCTCACAGCATAAGCAAGAGACAGAATAGAGTACTTTGACTAGAAGGGATCTACAACAATCATCTAGTTCAACTGCCTGACCACTTCAGGGATGACTAAAAGTCAAAGCATATTGAGAGCATTGTCCAAATGCCTCTTCAACACTGACAGGCTTGGGGCATCAATAATCTCCCTAGGAAGCCTGTTCCAGTGTTTGACCACCCTCTCAGTGAAGAAATGTATCCTTATGTGAAGTCTGAATCTCTCCTAGAACCATGGAATATATCAAGTTGGAAGGATCATTGAGTCCAACTTCATGGTCCTCACAGGACTACCTAAAACCAAACCATATGACTATGAGCACAGCCCAGACATTCCTTGAACTGACAGGTATGGTGTCATGACCATTTCACTGGGGAACCTGTTCCCTGGTACAGCTTTGAACCATTCCCAGGTGTCCTGCCAGGGAGAAGGGATCATCATGTCCCTCTCCACCTCCCCCCTCAGGAAGCTGTAGGGAGCAATAAGGTCACCCTTCAACCTCCTTTTCTCCAGTCTAGACAAAATGATATGGGCTGTCCTGCCCCATCTCTGCAGCTCTCTTGAGTAATTCAGTGAAAAAGCATTTTGTTGAATTTCTTCTTGCCTGCATTGGACTCTAGCACATCTCAAAAGGTGCAAGTCTCTGATATTCATCTCTTTTGCAGCCATTGTTTTTCTTCTTTCCTTCATTACAGCCACTGTGATACTATTCCTACCCTGTGCTGGCCAAAACAGGGCTCACGAGTCTGATTGAAGTAGAAAGCTGAACTGATAGATCACCATCTGGCCTTGTGCATGGGGCTAGTTCAGTAATGGCAGGAAGAGGGTTTTGTTCTATCTAGAATTGCATGGGGAGCACCCATCTTCTGATAGAAATTTCACATTCCAACCAGCTTATCTGCAACTACAATAAAATATTTAGGGATGGAACTGGGTTTTTCTCTCTGTGCTCTCCATCAGATAGATGTACTCTGGAGGTTCAGCATAGTCAGAGTAATGCCACCTGCAGTCCTTCAGAGATGCATCTGCTTAGACTATTGCTAATTATAGGAGTGGTTCTTTTATGTAGACATGTCAGGGAAACCATGAAATCCAAAGGCAAAAAGCCCCGCAGCTTGGTTTATGCAACACTCACTCAGTATGCTGTGTGGTATCTTGGGTGAGTTTTGCCAAACCTAATACATTTCTAAACATGAGCAATGAAATTGTTACTCCCAAGAACACAACCCTCCATGAGTGCTACTCTTCCTCTAGACCTTGTTTTTGGGTTCCTAATGTGCATGTGTTTGGTTTGTTACTCTGTGCTACAAAAGAGGAGAGCTGCCTGGGCCGTTCTTATGGTTCATGCTTTAGGCTACTTTCTAGCAAGACTGTCAGCTCTGCTTTCTTGTAAATATGTCTTCTGCACTGCCTGATGATCTAAGTCTGCATTCCAACCTTAAGACCTGTCTCCCATCTGTGTCTTACACAACTGCTGACTACCACAGCAGCCTGAGTGTTCCCAAGCCTTGCTTACCTCGTGCAAGGCTGGGCTAAATAAATCACCATGCTCTTAAGGCACACAGATCTTTTCTCCTTTGGTCCCTGGGACAGCTTGGTTCACACCTGTTCTAAAGGAGAAATGTCTTCCAGGGATGACTGAACTGTTGGCATGTGTTGAGACAAAACATCCTGGTTTAGCTCCTTATCTGTTGCAGCTCCTTCTTTCGGCAGCTGTAGCCATGGTGGGAGTGCTCCCCTCCCCTGTAGAGTCCTTCAGTGCCAAGGGCAGAGGAACTCCTGTTTCCAACCCTGATGAAATTTGAGCTTTCTTGAATATAGTACTGCAGCTCCAACCACTCTGAGCTGTGTGTGTTGTGGGTGGTTTTTGTTTGCTTGTTGTTTTTTGTTTTGTTTTGTTTTTTACAGGGGGCTTTTTGTTTCTGGAAGGTTATACCCTGTAAATACTAGTAGCAATTAAAGCAACCATTTTGCAGATGCTGTCTGCAGCCCTTCACCCCTGACCTGTCAGAAATTCATCTCATAGTGGGGAAAATTGTTTAGTTCAGAACTGCTGCTATGCTGTGGGTGTCCAAAGGTGCTTATAGCTCAATACTCTCTCTGTGGCTGTGATCCACATAGAGAGCAAGGTGAGCAGAGACTTTTACTGCTATATGCTTCCCCAGTCACTCTCCTTATCTCTCCCTGACCTTCGCCTAGAAACACAGTATTAATTCTTAGCTAAATGAGAGGAAGCACTTCTTCATAGTGTGAAAGTTCAGGCAGGCTCTCATAACTGCATGTGTAATTAAATTGCTTGTATTCTGCCAGCCTCTGTAGTGCAGCATCTCAAGACAGCAAAACAAGCATGTGCTGTTTTGGCAGTAAATAGTAACATTAACTTTGATATGTTGGAGTGGCATGGAGATATGATACCAGACTTTCCTCCCTGAAAAGTAAATAGTTTGAATGAAAGAAGTCACGCTGGGATTGTGTTTGCATTCTGTTTGTGGCAGTCCTGCCACTCAGACAAGGATGGCCATTTGCTGTGGGTGGGAGCCATGTGCTTTCTCACTAATTTCTTTGCAAAATCTGACCTGTGTTTGGCACGCTGCTTTACTGCACTTTGAGCCTGTTCAAACACAGTTCAATATGCTGCTCCTTTGCATTCACCTCTGTGCGATTACACTGCTTGCATGGAGTTTCAAGCTGGCAGAGATATGTTATTTATCTACAGGCTGAATATCCCACCCCAGCATCTAGGTATGCAATGATTAAGACTAGAGCATGCTCTGTAAAATGTCTCGTGAGTGATCTGTAAGTGCTGGTCGGTAAATCCAGACCTACATGGAAGGATATTAGGGTCCATTTCCAGCTTCAAAGCAAACTTCATACCTGGCTTCTGCCTAGGTACATAAGTTCAGTGGTTTTCTCCAAACTGGCTAGAGCAGCATTGCCTAGAGACTAAAACAAAACTCCTTTCCTGCCCTGCCTTTCAGCCCCACCCAAAAAGCTTCTGAAAAATATGCAGACAGGGGCACACCTCTGCGCCTGGGATCCTATGCAACTCTGGAGTGCTCAAGCCTGAGCATCTGTGACCTGGGACCATGAAAGACAGTTTTAATGGAAAAGCTGATTCTTAGCAGTGGATGTATTTGACATGTAGAATGCCTACTGTGGCTTCCCAGGACTTGAAGGCCTATACCAGTGTTGTAAATGCAGCCATGGGAATTGCTGGATTTCTTCTGCCAAGTTTTCTGTTTCTGAGAAACTGTTCATTTGACTTTGTTTAGAAACAATTTCTAATCCAGATATGTTCTGATGCAATATGAATTGCTCAAAAGTGAAGCTAAGTCATGGTGCATGAAGCCTGTCAGCAGTCACTGCTTTGCCAAAAATGCTAATGAAAGGCACTACCTCACTCTGTGTGTGCCTGGTGGTTTTTCTGGTTGGTAATTCCAGCTAGACAAAGCATATGCTTGTTAATAGGAGATCTTAAGGGCTGGGTTTTGGTTTTGTGTGTGTTGTTTGTTGTTGTTGTTGTTTTTGTTTTTTTCTGGGGGATTTTTTTTTTTTGGATGTTGGGTGGGTTTGTTTTTTGTGTGTGCGTGTTTGCTGTTTTGTTTTGTGTGTTTTTTTTTTTTGTTGTTGTTGCTTTGGGGTTTTTTATTAATTTCCTCTACAGAGCTTCATCTCTAGAGGACTGGTGAAGTGTTACTAGGCTGGGGCATATTAAAAAACTTTCCCCCAGACACTTTTTTTGTTTGTTTGTTTTCTTTATTCCTCCTTTTAGTTGGATAAAATTATTCTATGAGAAATGCCTTGACAGGCAGTTGTCTGCCTTGTGGTAGGCATGAAAAATTAAGTTTTAAATCTATAAGCAAAATAATCTGAAACTAAACAGAACAAATGTGTAGTGTTTAGGGTTTATTTTTTTTTAATCTTTTGCTCTTTCCTGCTTGAAGGCACTTCACTTAATACTTGGAGCTGAGCTGTGTCTTGGTGTGGCAGGGCTCCTGATGGAGTACCCACCTGCTGAGCAGAGACTTGGCATGGGAGCTCAGCCTGACCGAGGATTTCTGAAGACTCACCTGTCTATACAGCTACTTTCTCTGCTTCCTGGTCCTGTGGCTTCTGAATTAGCTGGTGCCAGAAGCCCAGGTGACCTTCCTAGGGTGCTAGCTCCCTGCCTTGCCCTGTGTAGAAACAGTCAGTAAATTTTCCTGGGAAGGGTATGCATTATCTGGCCAGCCCTGCTACATAGTTGGGTAGGTCAGGAACTAACGCAGGGCAGGACTTTTTCTCATGATTCTGATAAGAGAATTCAATAATGTGTCACAAGTAAGAGAGCAACCCTCTGTGCTATCGGTAGTGTCAGATACGGAAATGTGAGCATATGTACGGAATACCAGAGAAAGGGCTTGAAAAGACTAGGTTTGTGATAGGGCTTCTGGTACTTTGCTGACACCATTTAATGTCCCTGGCAGTTCATCAGACTGATCTGACCAGGTAAGAGGATCTTCACTAAAATGATAAAGATACTTTGTGTTTGCCTTGTGTCACAAAAGCAGCTACAGTGCTTTAGCAATAGTTCAAACATTTTACAATATTATCCCTTGACCTCTTTGTAGTTACTGTGACTGCAGTAGTGATGTATTCTAGAAGCTAGGTGAAATAAATAATCATAAGTCTGGCTGATAGAGAGATGAATCAAAAGTAATAGAATTATCTCTAGTCTAGCATGATGCTGTGGAAAAGTCTTTGCAAGCAAACATTATTTTGTTTTGAAATTACAAACTAGCCATACAAGAGGGATGACATGTGATGACAGATCTCCTGGTAGAAGGTAAGAAAGATGTGTTAGCACTCTTCCACTCTCCACATTATGGCTGCTTAGTGTTGCTTCTTACTGACAGATTAAGTTTTCCAATCTAAACCATATTTTGTCATCTTTTTCCCCCTTCCAATTTTGAAGGCAGATTATTTTTGTGCAACAGGTATGAGTGTAGTCTGGCAGTTTATGGGCAATACTGTCCAAAATCGGCAAATGATTTCCTGTTGACTTGATGTCTACTGGGGTGACTGCTGCAAAGAAGTAGACTTTCCAGTCCAGCAAGTGAAAGGAAAGCTGGAGATGTGAGTTTAAGCACTGAATGAGCTATGGTATGACCCTGAGCATGAGACTTCTATGTCCAAGTTTTCCAATTACAAAGTGGCCCTAAGTAGCACTCCTTAGAACCACAAATTAGTGTTTTATTACTAAACTGTTAGGACCTGTTTTGGGCAAGTTGTAAGGTCAGCCTTAGTCTCTGCTGATAGCAGGGCACCTATCTCTACACAGCAATTTTTTTGTGCCAGACTAAAGTGGCTCTTTCCTAAAAAAAAAAGTATCTTATTTTGTGAGTAATGGTGATGTCATGAGTAGTTCCCAAGAACCTGCCTTTTGAAGTATGGAGCATTGCTTTGGATACACTACTTATGCTTATTAGTGGTGCTGATGACACATCTGATGTTGGAAGTGTTTTTTCTCTTGTTTGAAGATAATCATACAAATTGACATGTTGTCATGTAACTGTGTCTTAAAAGATGAATGAGACAGAGGCTACTGATCTGTGGCCTGTAGTTCCCTGGTCTGAGGAGATGACTTCAAGGAACATGTGTCATGCCTTTCATAATCCTCAGATGGGCACCAGTTTTATAATCTTTTCACCCCATAACATCCAATGAATGTCATGAAGGTCCTAATACCACATCACACATTGAGAGAAGTCCTAAAACCAACTTCTGGGAGAGGGGAGTGTTTCTGTGTGTCTCCTCTCCCTATGGAGCTGGGATATACTCAATTATTCTTTATAGCAGTTTCTCTTGCCCTGGAAAAGAGAGAGGATAGAGAGATGACCCTCATGGGGTAATGTGACATTTTGTGCCCATTTGCTACAAATCTGAAATGGATATACTTAACAATTTGGAAGAGCACTTAACAGTTTCTTTGACATAGAACAAGGGGCTATTGAGAAAAGTCCTTGGAGTAAGGATTGTCTAAGGAGAAAAAGGGAATACATTTTTGAGCAAGAGATTTCAGCTCTCACAGGTGAGACGATTTAAATAATGAATTTGACTACAGGATGGATGGATTCAGACCACTAAGTAGCAACAGATGTTCTCTCTCGGGGCTTTCCATCTGTGGTTTACCAGCCATGCCACAATGAAAGCCTTTCGCTTTTCTGTGAAAGTGAGTCTATTTCTTAGTCTTCCCACAAAGTTGTGTTAAATGGTGCTTTCCTGTGCATGTGTTTAAGTTGCCCGTGACATGTAGTTCATGCAAGCTGCTGTCTTTAACAAAGGGAAACAGAAGGATGCTGGTGCCCAAGTGCAACACTGATCTAGAGCAGTGCAATGAGCTGGTTTCAGTTCTGGAAGCAGGAGAGTGTGTTGTACCTTAGCTCTGCTAGGGGTTCTACCTGCCTAGGTTTAGTGCTGCCTTCAGGCCACTGTGTGGCTTTTATTGAGTTTAAGATATTTTGTTGGTGTGAGCCAAAGTAAAGCAAAGATTGTCCAGTGAGTGTTGTGCTGGACTCTCCTCATCTGAGGGCATTGGAAAGGAGTGCTCACTGAGGGATGTGGCTGAAAGTAACTTTATTTGGGGGCAATGGTTTGAAGTGATTTGTCTTTACATGCCAATAGATTAGTCAAACATCAAGAAGAATGAATGGATTTTATTTAAAATATAAGCATGGTATGTGATCACAAAAAATTATTACAAATTCCCAAGTCCTTTGAGTGATAACAAGCAACTGTCATCTAGGATTTACTTGCCTCCAAAAATATCTGGAAACCTAAACCAGTTGAAAGTATGGATTTTGCAAGAGCAGGCTGTTGCATTTAGATGTACTCACTATGTATTGTGAAGTCCAGAAGCAAGAAAACCCAACCAGTCTAAATTAGCTTAACATATTCTAAAGCAACTGCTAGGTGACTTAGCTCTCTAAACTGTTACAGCTTCTTGCAGTTGCGGAATGCTAAAAGTAAAAAGCTGCTTTTAGAAAAGGCTTCTGTCAGTTACAGCAGCACTAAGGAGGCTGCACAAGACAACTTCATGAGATAGTGAGGAAACGTCTGCAGGACTTGTTACTGAACCACTAGGAAATGGTTACCCTTCACATCCGCACAGATGTTGTTCACGCTTTTAAGATGTCTGCAAGCTCGTGTGCTTCCTTCAAGCAAATTCCCTGAAGAAAGGTTCACTGAAGAGTAGATACAGACTCAGAAAATACTTAACATCTAGAATAATAGGTGTGAGGGATGACAAAGAAAGGCTGACATTTAAAAAAACTCATGGCTCCTCAATAATCTTATCTGACAAATACTGTGAGATAAATGCCCTGTCTGATAGGGTATGTAACAGTTGTAGATTAGAAAGAAACAGAGGACAAAAGTGAAATTAATAAATAAACCAGATATTGAAGATAAGCAAATATATACTTTTTTGACACTAATAGATCAAGTCTTAAAAAACCCCACAATTGCACACAGATACAATCTAAACAGGAGATGGAAGCTTAGTTGCAGCTTAGTTAGTATCAGGTGAAAGCTAAACTACTCCTTTTCTTAAACACCACAGAGACTGAGCCTGTGCATCCCTCCTACAGGATGCTGGTGCAGTGATGGTGCATGGCTGCTCAACTCGGAGCCTCCTTAGGGGTAACACTTCAACAAAAGCTAACTGTACTATTGCCAAATAGTTCTGGATTCCATCTGACAGGAGAACAGGATAATAAAAATATTTAGCTGGGATTTGAAAGCAGATCTTCATATGAAAGAAATTACTGTCCTGTCCCACAGTTGACATTGGAGTGCCTCACCCACACACACAGCCAGGACAAATAAGGCTGTGACACATTCACAAAAATGGTAAAATTTTAGTTTAGCAACTGGTGCAGGAAAAGCCAAGTGTTTCCTGGGCTTAAAATCATCATCTTCATCTCCCCATAATGAGATGGGGAAGCTGCACCACCTATGCAAGAGAGCTCATATAAACTCCTCCTCATTCAAAGCTTTATACCATTAGCAAAGTTTAGTGCTTTGCTATTTTCAAGTAGTTTCTCTTAACTGATTTGGGGCTGAAACAGCAAGACATGTGAACTGGCACAAGGAAACTGCAGTCCTTGTCTTTCTGGACATTTATGGACAACATAGTGATATAGTCTTCAGTTGTTTTTTTTTTTTGGGGGGGGGGGGGGGGGGGGGGGAGGGGGGGAGGGGGGGGGGGGGGGAAGGAGGGGAGAGGGGCGGTGAAAAAATTATG